>CABHPH010161195.1:0-30297 GCA_902168325.1 Peromyscus nudipes
CATATTAGCTCTACCCAGACAGCAAACTTATCACATAAGATATCATAAATAAACGAGTTATTATTTAATTAAACAGTTCAATTTAAACAATCATTTTTCAATGAAACATAATGCAAGAAATTTTTCTTAGTATCTGTACTTCCTGACTGCTGCAGCAGTCACAGTCTTGAGGTGACGTACAAGAAGGTGGCATAGCACCCCGCATTCTTCCAGAGGGCTTTAATTTACATCTATTTCTGACCAAGCTAACAGCATCAGAAAGCCTCCCACATCCCTCCTATAGCCTTTTACATTTTCTTCTCTTCTCTTTTCCTTTTTTCTCGGGAGAATGAGGGAGCAGGTGGGGGTAGATACTAGGAATAAGGAGGAACTAAAGGAGATTTTCCCACTTTGGTTGAACAGGACATAGCATATTCTATCATTCTGATTCCAACTCCAAATTAGCAGAGGTCATGAAGAACAGTTCTGAGATGAAATGGGATAGGATGGGAGAAAACAGTATGACTAAGAAGCATCAACTTCTTTTCTTTCTTGTAGTTTTGTTGTGATGGTGGTGGTGGTAGTGGTCGTGAGGACTGATCCCAGAACTTTGTGCATGCTAGGTATGCTGGCTATTTTTATGTTAACTTGGCACAAGTTAAAGCCATCTGAGAAGAGGGGATCTCAATCAAGAACATGCCTCCATAAAATCTGGCTGTAGAAAAGTCTGTAAGGCATTTTCTTAATTAGTAATTGATGGGAAAGGGCTCATCCCATTGTGGGTAGTGCCATCCCTGGGCTGGTGGTCCTGGATTCTATATGAAAGCAGGTTGAGTAAGCCATGGGGAGCAATACAGTAAGCAGCTCTCCTCCATGGCTTCTGCATCAGCTCCTGCCTCCAGGTTCCTGAGATGAGTTACTGTCTTGACTTCCTTCAATGATGGAGCATGATGTGGAAGTGTAAGAGATATGAACCCCTTTCTCCCCAATTTGCATTGGCCATGGTGTTTCTTCACAGCAATAGAAACCCCTACTAAGACACTAGGCAAACACTCTACCACTAAACTACAATCTCCCTGCCCAAGGAGAATCAACTTCAAAGTCAAAGATGTATAGGGCTCAAATCTTGACTTCCTTAGTTTTAGTTGTATGATTGGGCAAACAGTAAATACTTTGAGCTGCCTATTTTTAAGAATTAGGAATATGCATAATATCATCTTAAATTCTGGTCAGAGTGTAGATCCAGGGGAATGGGCTAGGGCAAGCCAGAGGGACAACAGGACTCTTGGTGCTTTTGATATGCATGGTCGAGGTGAAAATCTGAGAAGGGTCCATTGAGGAGATAAAGGCTGAATGAAACAGAATGAAGAGGAGGCTTTAACATAAGGAAAACGTGGGAAGAAAAGAGTACAGCCAAAGAGAACTTTTAAGAGAAGAGTTGGTTTATTAAAAAGAGCATAGTCATGCATGATGGGGCACATTAATCCCAATACTCAGGAGGCCAAGGCAGGCAGACCTCTGAGTTTGAGGCTAGCCCTGTCTCAACATCCGAACCCCACCCCCCGGCCAAAAAAAAAAAAAAAAAAAAAAAAAAAAGGGTATGTTTAAGAAGTTTTGTTAGCCAGGCAGTGGTGGCGCACGCCTTTAGTCCCAGCATTCAGGAGGCAAAGGCAGACGGAACTCTTGGAGTTTGAAGCCAGTCTGGTCTACATAGCAAATTCAAGACAGTCATGGCTTTCTCAAAAGAAAGAAAGTAGAAAGGAGGAGGAGGAGGAAGTAGTTGTTGTTGCTGTTGTTATTAAATAATATATCCATCCTTTTTGTCTGCTCCCAAAATATGCACACACAAAAATTAAAAGTCCCCCCCCCCCCCCCCCCCTCCTTTTGAATTTGGAATTCTTGTTTGGTAGCGTAGAGTGGGGGGAGGTGCAACCACATATTGAGACTGGTTCACAGAAAACACAGGAAGGTGGAAGAAGGCTGAGTTACATCAGGGTCACATGAGAATTACATAAGGTTATGCAGAATGGATGGGGTTCAAATAATCTAAACACTTTGCAATAAAATTACTATGCTAGTGACCCTAAACATATTACTTCTTTTTTTTGGTTTATTTTTTATTTTTTAATTTTTATTTGCATTGGTATTGGTATTTTGCCTGCATGTATATTTGTGTGAGGGTGTTAGATCTTGGAGTTACAGACAGTTGTGAGCTGCCATGTGGGAGCTGGGACTTGAACCCAGGACCTCTAGAAAAACAGTCAGAGCTCCTAACCACTGGGCCATCTCTCCAGCCCTTTTTTTGGTTTTCAAGACAGGGTTTCTCTGTGTAGTTTTTGGTGCCTGTCCTGGATCTTGCTCTGTAGACCAGGCTGGCCTCGAACTCACAGAGATCTGCTGGGCTCTGGGATTAAAGGTGTGCACCACCACCGCCCAGCCTAACATATTACTTCTTATTTAAGCTGACAATGTAAATCATAGGTTGGCATGCGTAATGAATAAGTTATATATTCACAAGCCTGCAAATGTTCTGGATGGCTTTTTGTTTAAGAAACATGGACACAAAAGAAGTACATGGTGAGATCATGGTCTCTCTTGCTGCTTATTTGCCCTCGTGTGCAGCTTCTCAGGCCCATTCTCTGACTCGTTATCTCTAAAACGCGTCGACTGGATCATTGCAACCCTAACGTCTGGATCTGTAGCCTCATCTAGGAGCTGCTGCTCTGCTGTATCATACAGCCGCTCCTTGCCTCTATAATTTTGTTCTTTTTTAATACGATGTGCCATCAAGTATAATGCATAGGATACAAGCCTCAATTATTGTCAGTGTACTTGGGGATTCATACCAATTATAGTGATATTTCTCTGACAGGCTCCAGGCGAGCTGCAGCTTGGAGTTCCTCAACACCAAGAAACAAAGATATTTTATTTATGGGAGGGTTTCCAATAGCATTTGAAATCCTTTAGTTTAAAACTGTCCCTTTTTTTTTTCATTTAGATGCAGTAATTTTATGCTTTACACGAAGACATGTATTTAATCTGTACTGTTATAATTTAATATACTTCAGAGCATACTAATTATAGTGAGCCTTGTTTCCTTACAGCTTGGCTAGGTGGAAGAGATGTTTCACAGCAGACTTACCCAGCAGAAATACTAGGCTTTGTTACCTTCTCTGGCTCCCTGCTTAGTTCTCTTCATTACAAATCTCTCCATTCTGCCTCTCTCCACTTTCTTCCTTCATTGTTTTCCAGGAGTAAATTCAAAATGGTTTTACTCTTTTTAAAACTTTTTACAAATACAAGAAAAAAGAACCTCTATCTGGCCTAATTTCCACTGATTTCTTTTACCTTGTAACTCTAGAGTGACAGTTTTGGCCTCCTCAGTGTTCCCTCCCAACACCTGAAGAGAGAACAGTGCTCTTTAACTTGTACTGTTTTATCTGAATGCAACCCACTTCCTCCCTCTGAGCCAATGAGTCATTTTCTCTTTTTAAAGAAAGCCTTAAAAATCTTCCATTTCTCTGTAGTTTAAAATTAATCTCTTTGTGAAGTACTTCATGTCCTGTGTACAAAAGACACTCCATAGAGAAAAGATTGCTTTAAACACTCAAGGACTACACAACTGATGATGTGATGTGGGACATACCAAGACTTTAAAATGCTAAGTTAAATAGCAAACTAGATATCGTTTATCTTTCTTCTTTATAGAAACAAAGACTTTTGTCTCTTTTGTTTGCTAATTAATTCTCAGAATCTTGTAACCTAGATTTTCAATAAATATTTGAACTAATGAATGGTTGGTTTTCTCCTCAATCTTTTGTTTTTTGGAAGGGAGAGAAATTGAACCCGAGGCTCCCCACATGCTAAGCACACATCCTACCACTAAGTTACACTTGCAGTTCCCTCAGTATTTTAGCTTTCTTTTTGCTATTATTATTATTATTATTTTTGACACAGCTGATATTTTCCACATTAGGTTTTTCCTGTAACTAAGTAGAAAATACTCATAAGAGGTATTGAAAAGAAAGAGATAAATCAAAATGCAAAAGGTGCAGCAGTTTGCTAAGGTAAACTTTTAAATGCCTAAAGAGGGCTGGAGAGACAGTGCAGTGGTGAAGAGCACTGGCTGTTCTTGCAGAGGACCCAGATTTAGTTCCCAGTGCCCACATGGTGGCTCATAACCACCTGTAACTCCAGTTCAGGGCATTTGATGCCTTCTTTTGGCCCTATTGGGTACCAAGCATACATGTGTTGCAAGTACATACATGCAGGCACTCAAACATATAAAGCAAATAAAAATGAATGAATAAACAAATTTTAAATGCCTGAAGAGAAGCACATTCATTTCAGCACAACTTAGAGAATTTGCACTAATATATCAAGTATCTGTTAGTATCTATGCCTTTGTCTCATTTTATATGCACCTAATAGAAGCATTGCCTTGGTTTAAAGTAAAATCACCTTCTTTTGCAACATTGGAGCAATGATTAATTTAGACAAGATTTATTGACAGGTGCTAAAATAAATGGTGACAGCTTATTGCAAAACATGATATAACATGATCTGAGTATCACCCACAAATTACTGAATTTCCAAGAGGTGTTTTTTGTCTTTTCTAATGAAGAACTCTCACAAACACCATCTACTTTTGTCTAATTGGCTGGGTTTTTGGTTTTTTTTTTTTTTTTCAGACAGGGTCTATGAAGATAGAGCTAGCTGACCTTCTACTTGGCTCCTCCTCCTGAGTGCTAAAATTAAAAGTGTGCATCACCACAACTGGCTCAAGAATACTATCTTAATGACATAGTCAAACTTAACATCTTGGGTTTTGGTTGTTGTTTTGTCTTTGAGAAAGGATTTCATTGTGTAGTTTTGCCTGGCCTGAAACTTGCTATGTAGACCAGACTGGCCTCAAACTCACAGATGTTCCTACTTTTGCCTCTTGAGTGCTGGGATTCAAAGTGTGCACCACCATGCCTGGACAAATTTAACATCTTAATAATGGGGCAAACTGCCATGTTGTGCCTTCTAACATAATATACTGAGAAAGTTCTAATACCACTTAGATATTTTTCCTGTCAAAAGCATTTACATTTAAAATAATGAGAAAAAACATTCAGGGTCAGCTACATGACTCAGCAGATAAAGGTACCTGCCACAAAGCCTGACAGAGTTTAATACCCAGAATTCACATGGGGGAAGAGGAAGTTGACTTCTTCAAGTTGTGTATGTGTGTGTGTGTGTGTGTGTGTGTATACACACATAAACAAAACATTTTTTTAAAAAATTTTTTTAATCAACTTCAAATTGAGGGATACTGAAAATAGTTGGCCTGCTGTTCAAAAATGTTATTGTATTAAGAGGCTGGAGAGATGGCCTAGCAGCTAAGAACACATACTGCTCTTGAAGAGGACCTGAGTTCTGTTCCCAGCACCCATGTTGAGAGGCTCATAAGCTGATCCAACATTCTCTTCTGGACTCCATAAGCACCTGCACTCACATATGTACATTCTCTCTCTCTCTCTCTCTCTCTCTCTCTCTCTCTCTCTCTCTCTCTCTCACACACACACACACACACACACACACACATACACACACATATGCACATGATTAAAAACAAATAAATTGCTGGGTGGTGGTGGTACACATCTTTAATGCCAGCATTTGGAAGGCAGAGGCAGTCAGATCTCTGCGAGTTCAAGGCCAGCCTGGTCTACAGAGCGAGATCCAGGACAGCCAAAGCTGTGATGCAGAGAAATCCTGTCTTAAAAAAACCAAAACCAAACAAACACAAAACCTAAAAAATAAAATAAAAATAAATATTAAAAAAATTTAAATCAAATGTCAGTGTCATAAAATCTGACAAGGTTGAGGAGCTATTTTGATTAAAGGAGACTAAAGAGACTCAATTAAGTACATGTAATACATGCACTCAGCTGAGGACCATGAACCTAAAACAACCTCTTTACAACAATTATAAAGAACACTGTTGGCCGGGCAGTGGTGGCGCACGCCTTAATCCCAGCACTCAGGAGGCAGAGTAAGGTGGATCTTTGTGAGTTCGAGGCCAGTCTGGTCTACAGAGTGAGTTCCAGGACAGCTAGGACTGTTTCAAAGAGAAACCTTGTCTCGGAAAAAAACCAAAAAAAAAAAAAAGAAAAGAAAGAAAGAAAGAAAGAAAGAAAGAAAGAAAAAAAAAACCACTGTCAGAACAACTAGAGAAACTTGGATATTAGATAGCATCATTGTTGATGTTAAACAGCATCTGTTAATTGTCCTGTGCTTATGAAGGAGAATGTCTTGCTTTTAGAAGACATATGCTGAAGTCTTAAGTGGTGAACTGTCAGTGTCTACAAATAACACTCAATAATCAGAAAAAAGAGACAATTCTCAAATGGTTCACACACAAAAAATAGAATGTCAATATACGTCAGTGCATGTATATATGGACATACATGACTGTATGTAGACAAAAAAGATTTCACAGATTGCATACCAGCATGATGTACATGATGTACATGAGAGAGAGAGAGAGAGAGAGAGAGAGAGAGAGAGAGAGAGAGAAGACAGAAGGAAGGGAAGGGAGGCAGGGAGAGAAAGGGAGAGAGAAGGAGAGAGTGTGTGTGTTGCAAGGATATAATACCCATTGGGGAACCTAAGAGAATGGTGTGTGTGCACTCATTGTGGTAATCTGCAAATTTTCTCTGGTTAAAAAGTTTTCTGAGTAAAAAAATAGGAAAGCTTTTAAAAGTCATTATGAACTCAGGGTTATTCAGCTGCTTATTCAGTCAAACATTTTGGATGGTTATAACAAACCTTCCTTTGAATTTTATGCTTTCACAATCTTATTTTAGCTCTTTGCTTTGCTATTCCTTGCCATCTTTCAGAGAGCCATTGTACTCTTACATGTGGGCAAATACTTCAGTAAATTCTGAATATGCATTGTAAGAATGACATTGTTTCTATGAGCAGCAGACTTCTCTTGTGGGTTTTTTTTTTTTTTAAAGATGTCTCTTATATATCTAATCAAAAGCCTAATTTTTGTTTTTAGTACAGCAGCCTTTCAATGTTTCTGGAATGTAATGCCTAAGATCATTTTCTTTTTTAAGATTTTTTTCTATGTGTACAAATGTTCTGCTTGAATGTATGCATGTATGTGTACCACATGCATACCTGGTGCTTGCAGAGGTCAGAAGGTGTTGGACCCCCTGGGACTGGCATTAGGGATAATTGTGAGTCAACCGCGTAGGTGCTGGGACTCAAACCCAGGTCTTCTGCAAGAGCAACAAGTGTTCTAAACTGATGAACCATCTCTCAAGCCCCTAAGATCTTTTTCTTATTGTCCTTCAATACCTCTTTGTCTTAGGTCAAGTCAGGGCACCTAGTACGGATGACAATTGTTAAAATACTGCTTTATCGTATAGAGAATACAGAAAAAAATAGGTTCTGAATAACAAATAAATGCTATGTGCAGTTAGTTATGAAGTAACAGTGTACAGTGTAATGAAGTAATCTGAATACACCGTGCCCTCCTGAGTGAGGTAACCCAGAAGCAGAAGGACAAACATGGTATGTACTCACTCATAAGTAGATAAAGGACAATCAGACTGCAACCCACAGATCCAGGGAGGCTACCTAGCAGGGGAGACCCTAGGATGACCGTGGCTTATAATAAGTTTTGGTTTTACCCAATCACTGGGCAAGCTTTAGTGAAACATTTCACTATTAGGATAAGAATCTGTACCACATCAAGTTGACGAAAGAATATGCTGGCCGCACTTTCAGGAGGGGAGGCTAAAATCTTTTTAGATCATGGATTAGCCTATAGGAAAATGTCTGCTGTAAATCAAACAGTGAAGGGGAAGATGAATAGGAATCAATAGCTCTCTGAACAGATGAAGGTAAGTTTCTTCTGTATCCCAGAATCTAATCAATATTTATATGGATAATTCAGCTATTATTTGGCTTAAAAGGGCTTATTGGGAAATGTTATCATTTTTACTATTTTCTACAGAGAAAATATTTTACTGTTTAAAATAACCCTGGACTCTTGAATTATAACCTGTTTTTATATTTAAAAAAATGCACCATGCTCATATCAAGGCTAATGATTATTGTAGTTGTTTTGAGATGAGGCTTCACAACATAGCCCAATCTGATTTTGAGTTCACCATCCTCCTGCCTTCATCTCCCGAGTGTGAGGGTTACACGCATGTGATAACACACCCAGATAAGGTTGATTATTTCTAAGTGATTTTATTCTATACTCTAACCTTTTGATAGTTCTTTGTGAAATACAATATAAGGGCTTACGTCATAGTTGCTCCTGGATCTGCAGTCATTTGATTGGTCACAAAAACAGCAACATTATATTCTGCATCAAAAAATAAAGAAACTAAGAGAAGGGCAATAAAAATACAAAGTTCATTGTTTAGATTTCAGTTTAGGCCGGATGGTGGTGGTACACACCTTTAATTCCAGTACTCAGGAGGCAGAGGCAGGTGGATCTCTGTGAGTTCCAGGCCAGCCTGGTCTACAGAGTGAGTTCCAGGATAGCCAGGTCTACATAGAGAAACCCTATCTTGAAAAACAAAAAGCAGATTTCAGTTTAGGAATCTTGCACCATGAGTTCACTTTATAAACAAGCTCTTGTTACTAGCTGTCCTAGAACTTGCTTTGTAGATCAGGCTAGCCTGGAACTCAGAGATCCATCTGCCTCTGCCTCCCCAGTGCTTCTAGTAAAGGCATGTTTGACCACTGCCCAGTTTAAAATCAACCTCAAATGGAATTTTTCAAGACAAGGTATCTCTGTGTAGCCCTGGTTGGCCTGGAACTCACTATGTAGATTAGACTGGCCTCAAACTTAGAGATCTGCCTACTTCTGTCTGCAAAGTGCTAGGATTAAAGACAAATGCCACCATGCCCATGCCCATCTTCCTATTTTTCATTAATAATAAAAAATACTTAAAGTTATCATTAATGTTATATCAGAATCAATTTTAGTTTAAATAATCATCTAAACTATGAAAGTAATTAAAATTTTTATGCTTCTGGCATCCTTCTCAGCTTCTCTTCAAAATATACTATAGCAAACATAGTCAACAGATGCTATGTGACACTGCCATTTTATTTTAAACATCTACCTTCTGAGATTTTTTGGAGTCGTGACAACATCTGGGCCAATTTTTGCTGCCGTTCAGCCAATTCCCCACGGCCACTGAAATCCACTCGAAAAAGTGCCATTATTGAGTCAATGATCTGCGCAAGAGTAACATAAAACCAAACATGCATTTTAAAATAGAAGGGAGATGCCTATTTAAACAGAATAGAAAGATGTGGTAAATAGCTCTGTCAGTGAACATCATTTAAAAGCTTGTACCAATAGTTTGAAAATGCCAGCTTCTTCGTGAAACTTGGCTGCAACATAATCAAGTAGCTCCATCTGATGTTCACCTGATGGGAAACACAGAAAATGTTACAAAAGCCAGAAGCAGAGGCTAAGCCCGTGTATGTGTTTTGGGAGACAGGCAGATAGAGTTCTTCTCTCTTCCCAACTATACTTTACTAAGTAAAGACTGCATACTCTGCTTGAGCATATGTGGCAAATGGTACCTTAGCAAAAAGAATGTTGCTCTAGCTGGGCAGTGGTGGCGCACACCTTTAATCCCAGCACTTGTGAGGCAAAGGCAAACGGATCTCTGTGAGTTCAGGGTCAGCCTGATCTACAGAGCCAGTTCCAGGACAGTCAGGGCTGTTACACAGAGAAACCCCGTCTAGAAAAACAAAACAAACAAACAAAAAAACAAAACAAAAGAATGCTGCTCTGGGTGGCTTTAGTTCACTGGTAAAACACATGCCTAGAGTATGTGAAAGCTGGGGTCAAGCCCAGCACCACAGGGGAAAATACCTGACTGTTACTCTACATTTCAGAGACAACAAATAACGAATTTGAAGACATTTAAGTACCTTGAGGACTCAACAGATGATAACATTTATGGACTAATTTGCAGAAAATTTAAAAAAAGGAAAACGAGTGAAAATATTGTATCATCAAATGGTAAATTAGTGTTGTCAACCTTCCCATAACGCAAGTTTAAAATGCAACTGTACAGGGCTCTTACTAGTATAGGCACGAGCATAGAGTACATTGTCCAGTACTGCATCGTGGTCTACGTTGAAGCGATCAGCAATGTCACGAAGGCGATCTGGACGGCTGGAGTGTGCCAAGATTAAGGATCCAATAAACCAATTCCAAAGAAAGTCTAGATAGCTATAAAAGGTAACCCTGTGAGCGAGTAAAACAGCTGAGACATAGCAGTGCATCCAGAGTCATTCAGATGCCAGTGATTACTTAAGGAGTGCCAGAGCCTCCTTTCTCTAAGTGCTTCAAAACACCTTAGGGGACAGTGAGAGGTCACAGAGAATGGGAAAGCAGAAAAGAAATATCAAGTTTTAAAATAAGTTTAGAAGCTAGTTGTGATGTCCTCATTTTATAAGGACACCGACAAAGAGTTTTAGCAAATAACTTAGGATTATACAGCAGAACAGTTAAAGAGAAAAACTAGAAACTAAGGTTTGTGAGTCTCTTTTGTTCACAGCTCTATAAAAATAGGCATATTCTAGAACACTAATGTCACTGAGTTATAATTCGTCACTTCAAATTCTTCATTGGTTCAAAATGTAATAGTTTAACATTCCACTAATAATGTGTGGCTAAAAATTATAAATTTGATGACATGAAGTAAAGGGTCAAAAAGTAACCTCAAGGGTCTAAAAGGAACTTGATTTGATTACACAGGTTTTTGGTTTTGTGTTTTATACACCCTCTAAAGAAGTTTGTAGCTTTCTGAAATTAGTAAATTCCTGTATATCCACAAAGATACCATGGAAGATGCTAATAATCACTAACCGGTAAACTACAGAGAATAATCAACACTTTATTCTCTGGTCGGTAGTGACTCTAACAGTGTTGCAAGTGAAATGAAGAAACAAAAAATGAATGTCTCTAGTTTCATTTCCCTTTTGTTTGCATTGTTTATAAAACATCAACTATTGCCAGGTGGTGGTGCATGCCTTTAACCCTAGCACTTAGGAGGCAGAGGCAGACAGATCTCTGTGAGTTCAAGGCCAGCCTGGTTTACAGAGTGAGTTCCAGGACAGCCAAGGCTACATAGAGAAACCCTGTATCAAAAAATCATAAATAGATAGATAGATAGATAGACAGACAGACAAAAAAAATTAAGCTGGGTGGTGATGGCGCACACTTTTAATCCTAGCACTCAGGAGACAGAAGCAGGTGGATTTCTGAGTTCAAGGAACAGTCTGGTCTACATACTGAGTTTCAGGACAGCCAGAGCTACACAGAGAAACCCTGTTTCGAAAAACAAAAACAAAACAAAACAAATCCCAAAACAAACAAAAGAGTTGACTTACACTGAGGGGAAATACAAATCAATCTGTAAGTATTTACTGATTACCACATGGAACTGAGCCATTATCAGTGCAAAGCATTGTAGAAAACAAAGAGTAATAAGAATCTATGCTCTAGGTAAGTTAAAACTTACAAAGACAAAATATAAATGTAAGGAGAAAAATATTAAAGACAGTAGTATAGGTTGAGAGACCCCAAGAGAATAACATGAGAGATTTTCCTCCTGAATTTCCCTTTGCTCTTAACTGTTTTCTTCCTGTCTTGATAAAATCCAGACTGCTAATCTGCAAGAGCCATTCCTCCCTCTGTGAGGAGCACCCTTAACCGATTCTCTCTGAAACTCGATGAACTCCAGCTGCGCCCTTCTTGCTGCAGCTCTAAACATTCCACCCTCCTTTCCCAAGTTAGAAGGTTCCTTCAGAGACTTTTCATGCCCAGATTCCTCAGCAATCTGCAAATAGTTTTGGCTTATTTTTCTTCCACAGGAGTATTTTTGATAATAAATTTTACAATAGCTCAGGAAGTACAAGATTTTCTGAATTGGATAATTACAGAAAGTCAGAAAGAGCAGACCTTGGTATCTATGAGAGGCTTAACAATGTGTATGATTCAGTAAGACGATGACATGGGGATAGAGAAAGCAAATGCCTTGTAGGATGGAAAGCAACATATGGATTTCTCTATGACCAGCCAAGCCGATAGTCAAAGAGAGAGCAAAGCAAAAGGCATTTCAGACATGCCAGGTCTGGGTTTACCACCTTGGTCACCTTCCTGAAAGCAGTGCTTAAGGTGCTTCAGCAAAACAAAAGCAAGATGCTCTGGGGATGTAAGAGGCCTTGATGACAACACAAAAACCTTCATAGCCTAAAGAATGTTAATGTAGGCCGGGCTGCGGTGGTGGTGGTGGTGGTGGTGGTGGTGGTGCATGCCTTTAATCCCAGCACTCGGGAGGCAGAGGCAGGCGGATCTTTGTGAGTTCGAGGCCAGCCTGGTCTACAGGACAGGCACCAAAACTACACAGAGAAACCTTGTCTCCAAAAACCAAAAAAAAAAAAAAAAAAAAAAAAGAATGTTAATGTAATGTTTTTCAATTTCTAACATGTTTAGCAAAACAAAGCATGTTTCTCAGGATGGGATTAGACATTCTCATCTCTTTGCCTCTAACTGTGACAATGCTGAGAAATAAGCCTGGTGAAGCAGGCTGGGCTTCAGCGTGAATAGCTTTAATGAAGCTGTGCAGATCTGACATCTTCTGATCCCGGCACCTCCGCAATCACTGTGTAAATCAATTATACATTGCCTCCCTCCCTTGCTGTTTCCATCACCCCAGACTCCACTGCAAACGTTCCCTGAAACTAATTCCCAACTCTAGTAATCCTTCTCATCTGCTCTTTTCTTCACACTTCAAATTTGCTTGCCTTCCACAACCAGACTTCCTCCTACTTTCTGATTGTACATTCTTCATTTCAGTCCTCTTCATAAATACAAGCACACATCAAAGTTGTAAGTTATTTCTACCCTCTTTAGTTAATTCATCCACATCTCTGACTCCACCCTTTCCTCAGAATTCCCCACTGTCGTCTGTACATCCTCTTGCCCCTCATGTTCAACACACCACCAAGTACAACAGTTGTCCTCAGCACCATTCTGCTCTCTGCCTAGATGAGACTCAAGGTGGCCTCTCAAGCCACTCTCTTGTCTGCAGTTTCCCCTGCTAATGTGTCCTGTCCTTTTCTTTTCTTTTCTTTTCTTCATTTGTTTGCTTGTTTTTTGAGACAGGGTTTTTCTATATAACAGCCCCAACTGCCCTGGAATTTACTATGTACCAGTTTGGCCTCAAACTCACAGTGCTGGGATTAAAGGCGTGCACCAGCTTTTTATTTTTTTGGTTTTTCAAGACAGGGTTTCTCTATTGTAGTTTTGGTGCCTGTCCTGGACCTTGTTCTGTAGACCAGGCTCGCCTCAAACTCATAGAGATCAGCCTGGTTCTGCCTCCTGAGCCCTGGTATTAAAGGCATGCACCACCGCCGCCCAGCTTCTTTTTGTTTTTATTGCTTCCCATCTAGATAACATGCCCATTTTCTTAGATTTTTGAAAAAATATCTAATTGATTTCAAAGTCCTTCATGTCTTTGACCCAAATCACCTTTCTGACTGTGTATTCTGGAATACTTTTATATCAATTAAACTGCCATACCCTCTGTGACACAAACAGCTCTGACCCTTTCCTTCTGTATATTTAAGCTCTTCAAGTCTTTCCCTCTACTTGAGGCAAAATCTTTAGATATGAAGCTTTAATAATGATTACGATACAATTTCATCTCATGTGTTTGTTGTAGAGAAGCAATCAAGCAGTGATGTGAGCGCTTCCCAGCACTGCTGTCCCCTTGGCTTCTGTCATTATTGTTGGTTACTAGGATCACCACAAAAACCATACAGCAAGACACACTCTCTTTTGTAATAATATTGCTCTACCACACTGCCTCAGGACTTGTTTAAATAAAAGGGTTACAAAGTATTTTCTGTATCAATGAAGATAATCTTTCCTCCTGAGTAGCCACCTGCTCCAGGAAGTTGCGCTGTCACTAGGGAACAATTAAAAATTAAAATTAACAGAAATGAATAAACTTTGCAGAAATAAACACAGATCAGCCTTAAGTTTACACTGGTTGCAACTCTAGTAAACTTAGTAAAGAACAGTGACCCTTTGGCTTCTAAAAAGATTGCTGCATTTCCACTTCAGTAACCAGTGGTAAAATAAGTACTCTGCCGGGATAATAATAATTTAGCTGAGAATTTTTTTAAAGATTTATTTATTATGTATTTATTATTATTTATTTATTATGTATACAGAAGAGGGTGCCAGATCTCATTACAGATGGTTGTGAGCCACCATATGGGTGCTGGGAATTGAACTCAGGACCTCCAGAAGAGCAGTCGGTGCTCTTAACCTCTGAGCCATCTCTCCAGCCCTTAGCTGAGAATTTTAACATTTCTCACAATAGGAAATATTTGGCAAAGCCAATTCTCCAAGTAAACAGAATTAGAATTTAAATGTTACTAATTTTATTTTCATAATAATCACATTTTTTTGTTTGTTTGTTTTTCGAGACAGGGTTTCTCTGTGTAGCTTTGCGCCTTTCCTGGATCTCACTCTGTAGCCCAGGCTGGCCTTGAACTCAGAGATCCACCTGCCTCTGCCTCCCAAGTGCTGGGATTAAAGGCGTGCGCTACCACCACCCGGCCACAAATATAATTTATGCTAAATAATTTAGTCACCTTTATATGTATGTGGTACTGTAGGCATGTGTAGCTGTTCCTGTGTGTGTGCACATGTATGTCCACCTTTTATGATTCAGCACCTCTTACTGAATATGGAACTTACTGATTGGCTAGACTGGTAGGCAGCAAGGCCCAGGAATCTTCCTGTCTTAGTCCCCCAGCACTGTGATTACAGGTGTGTGCCGCAGTGCCCAGCTTCTTACAGAAGTGCTATGGATGCAAACTTAGGCCCTCATAATTATGTGGCAAGTGCTTTTCTCAACTGAGCCATTTCCCCACAGCCTAAGCATTTATTTTTTTAAAAAAGGTAGGTTCTCATGTATCCCAGATTGGCATCCAACTTACTATATAGCCAGGATGACTATTGACCTTGAACTCTGATCCATCTCTCCAGAGCTAAGATTATAGGCTTGAGCAGGTTTATACAGGGCTGGGGATTGAATTTAGGGCTTCATGTATGCTAGACATGATTCTGTCAACCAAGCTCCATCCCCAACTCATACGTATTGCATTGCAGTAGGTAACATAAAGAACTACTTCTAGGCATACACACTATTTCATTTACTTTTCAAAACTCCCCCAAGATTTGGCACTATTATTATTATTTCAGTTTTACTATGAGGACAATTAAAGGGGTAAAGCAACTTGCCCACAGTCATACAGCTATCAGTGATAGAACCAAGACATTTTGATTCTAGAATACTGGCCCCCTTTTCACTTTTTTCTTGTGTGTATTTGTGTGTTGTGTTATCTTGTGTGCATGCATGTTCACATGTGTTAGGGTTCACATCGGAACCCCCTTGTAACTACTCTTCTATGTTCCTTTTATTTAAGTAAAAGAAATGCAAATCGAATCTTTGTTAATAAGGAATTTCTTGTTTATTTTGTTTTAGAAAAAATTATATACTTACTCTTTTAAAACTTATATTTGCCAGGTGTGGTGGCGCATACCTTTAATCCCAGCACTCGAGAGGCAGAGACAGGCAGATCCCTGTGAGTTCAAGGCCAGCCTGGTCTACACAGCAAGTTTCAGTCCAGCCAGAATTATATATAGTGAGCCCTGTCACAAAACTAACAAACACCCAAAATTTTATTATTTATTTATTATTTATTTATTTATTCATTTATTTATTTTAGGGGCACATGATGCAATGGCATGTTTGTGGAGGTCAGGGGACAAGTGTGGGAGTCAGCTCTCTCCTACCACCATGTGGGTTCTAGAGATCAAACTCAGTGTCTCAGGTTTGGAGGCAAGTGCCTTTATCCACTGAGCCGTCTTGCTGGGCCCCAAATTTTATTAATTTTATGCTTCTCTTTGAACAGAATACACCCCACAGGCAGTAAAGTATTCTAGTCTTCAATAAATTTTGTCACTGCTGTTTTTTAAAAAGACAGGAAAGATGGATAGGAAGAATCTGATACACTGGGTGCCTCTCCTGCCAATTCACCACAAACCACTTACCTTCTCTGTACTTCCATTCAGGTGTTCATGGTGCAGCATGACAACGTACCTCAAACACACACATTCCAAAACTATCTGTGTAACAATGGACTGTCTACTTAACCTCTTGAGTTTTGTTTCCTTGAACATTTGGTCCACTGCATAAGATCATGTAAAATGCAGTAGAGGTCTAGTAAGTGAATGTTCTGACTATGACTATCACTGTTATGTTGTTGATGTTAGAATGCATTCTTACCACAGAGGGTATGAGACAGCTGAGTTTTTCCAGTACGAAATTCTGTGAAATTTAGAAAAAGGAACTTTTAGAAAAGTATAGTTACTATTTATATATTTTCACTAAACAAACAAAACTAACACTGCATTTGGGTTAGAAGTGTCACTTAATGGTCTAAAGAAACTTGTCTAAAATGCCCAAGGTCCCAAATTTCATCTCCAGTATTCCCCTCCACAGAAGACCTCACTGCTTTCCAATCGTCAAATCTCACTCTTAAAGGGCCTCCTATCACAAAAGGATGCTGCATGTATCCATGCATGAATTCATGCTGCATGAATACCAAAAGTAGGAGAGAAAACAAATTCATCCCCTCAACATAAGTACTGTTTAGGTTAAAGTTAACTTAAAGCAAATCTTCCATAGGATTATTCACATAAATGAAAGTTTAAGACCTGACCACAGAAAGGACAGCCAGGCTCTTTCACTGTGCTGAGATCTCAAGGAAAAGCTGATGTGATCTTGAATGGTGACATCCCTCGTTGCCAGCAGAAGCAAATGTTCTCCATAGAAAAACTTCCCTAATCACTTAGGTCCACTGAACTCTCAGTTTAAATTTTTAAAAAGCTCATATATAATATACAAGAAGAGAAATTGCTAAGATTGAGTCAATAGAAATAATAAAAATTAGATTTACTTCTTCAAGTCAACAGAAACAGTAACAACAAAAGATTTAGTTCTCTAAGACTGAAAATATTGGCTTGTCAGATTCAGCACGTAAAACAGGAATACATGGATTATTTGTAAAAATATAGCACATAGGCCAGGTCCGGTGGTGCAGGCCTTTAATATTAGCACTTGGGAGGCAAAGGCAGGTAGTTCTTTGCGAGTTCCAAGCCAGTCAGGGCCACACAATAAGACCCTGAATTCACACACACACACACACACATCATACTATATATACTATAAACTGAGAATAAATTTATTCTCTATATTCATGGAATATGCATTGCCTAAACAAAAGATCAACCTTATTATTAAGGCACCTTTTGAGGGAATAAGAAAAAATTCAATTTCTTTATATAGTAACCAGAGATAAGAGGAAGAAAAATGTCAGCAAGAAATATGCTAATGTTAATATATATTTTCATTTTAACTTGGAATAATCCTGTATTATAATAACTGACACTTCATAAAAAATTCCCAAGAAGGAGCTTATTTATTATTTAATTATATACTTATTCATATATAAACATGTTATTTCATATAAAATTACTAAGGTTTTACCTACCTCCAAAAGCTTCTGTTATTGCCATACTTTCAATGCCACCTCCTAGTAATTTACTGGAAACAGACATAAAGTTTTGGGGACAGAATATAAATACAAATATCAAGAAAGGAAAAAAAAATATCAAGAAAGGAGATGAGCTAGGTGTGGTGGCGTACGCCTTTAATCCCAGCACTTGGGAGGCAGAGGCAGGGGGATCTCTGTGAGTTTGAGGCCAGCCTGGGCTACAGAGTGAGTTCCAGGACAGGCACCAAAACTGCAGAGAAACCCTGTCATGAGAAACCAAAAAAAAAAAAAAAAGAATTCATAGTTGAAAGAAATGACATTCACTGTTTAGATCATAGGTTCTATAGTAGATGAGCAGGAAGATGAACAAAGTAATTTATAAGCCCTGTTCTTCTGAGTATCAATAGTAAATCAGTCCCTAAGGCTTTATGTCCATTATTCTTTTGAATTAGAATTAAAAGATCTGTTAAGCTGGGTGGTGGTGGTGGTGGTGGTGGTGGTGGTGGTGGTGGTGGTGGTGCATGCCTTTAATCCCAGCACTGGGGAGGTCAAGGCAGGAGGATCTCTATGAGTTTGAGACCAGGCTGGTCTACAGTGCTAATTTGAGGACAGCCAGGATTACACAGAGAAACCCTGTCTCAAAAAACAAACAAACAAACAAACAAACAAAAAAAGTGTTTACTTTGTGGTGCTAGGGATTGAACCAGGTCTTGCACATCTTAAGAAAGCCTGAACTACACACATGCAATAGTCTTGTTACTAATCAAGTTTCTCAAACTGTGCACAGATAATGTTTCTAAAAGTTAACTGAATATTCATTTTTTTTTTCTTCAGGCATGTCTCTCTATGTAAACCAGGAGGCCTGGAACTCACTCTGTAGACCAGGCTTCAAATTCACAGAGATCCACCTGCCTCTGCCTCCTAAGTGCTAGGATTAAAGGCGTGCACCACCATGCCCAGCTTTAATTTTTTAAAACATTTTAAAGCATCTTTTAATAATTTATTTATTCTTATTTTATGTCCATTAGTGTTTTACTTGCATGTATGTGTGTATGAAGGTGTCAGATTCCCTGGAACTGGAGTTACAGACAGTTGTGAGCTGCCATGTGGGTGCTGGGAAATGAACCCAGGTCCTCTGAGAGAGCAATCAGTGCTCTCAACTGCTGAGCCATGTCACCAGCCCCCCAGCTTTAATTTTTAAGATGTTCAGAAGTGTATGAAAGACAGACATTAAGAGAATCCAGTGATTGTCATTGTTGGTTTAATCTCACCTAAAACCAAATTTTAGGCAGACCCTGAAAGAAAAGAAAATGTTCAAAGATAGTATGCTGGGTTTTTTTTTTTTTTTTTTTTTTTTGTTATCTTGAAACAAGCTGAGACTTATCAGGAAAGAGGAAATCTTAATAGAGAAAATGTCTCCATCAGATTGGCCTGTAGGCAAGTCTGGAGGGTATTTTCTTGATTAATGACTGATATGGGAGGGCCCAGCCCACTGTAGGCAGTGTCATTCCTGGGCAGATCATCCTGGGTGTAACAAGAAAGCAAGCTGAGCAAGCCACGGGAACAAACCAGTAAGCAGCACTCCTCCATAACCTGTGCTTCAGTTCCTGCCTCCAGGCTCAGGCCTTGAGTTCCTGCCCTAATTTATGTCACTGATGGAGTGTGACCTAAGAGTAATGAGAGTGGAGTGTGGTGCACACCTTTAATCCTAGCACAGGGAGGCAGAGTCAGGAGGATCTCTGTGAGTTCAATGCCAGCCTGGTCTACATAGTGAGTTTCAGGACAGGCAGAGCTACAGAGAGATCCTATTTCAAAAAGCCAAAGAGAAAGGAGTAGGGGTTGCTGTAAGAAGAAATAAACTCTTTCCTCCCCAAGTTACTTTTGCTCATGGTGTCTTATGATATCAATAGAAACCCTAACTAAGACAAATAGTATATACAATGTTAGCACTTAGAGGAAAACTGCCAGGTTTTGACAGCATATGTTTAATTGATAACACAACGTTTCAGTGAATTTAACGTTCTCAGTATGAGAAGAACTAAAGAAGTTATGATCTCATCCAATCATTAAATGCAGTAAGTATGTGTTACTGTGCTGAGGCCTGGTAGGAGCACTTACAAAGCCTTTGTAGTGTCTGTTAGCATGTCTTTGGGGATGCAATCACAAGTCAGACAAAGCCTTAAGAGACAGATTTATATTTGTCTAAGTAAGACAGCAATTTAAATGCAAATGGAAGCATTTTGGAAGTTATCCACAAACTTAATGAGGGCTCTGCTGATTTCAATTAAGAAAAGAAAAGGAGCAAGGCGGTGGTGGCGCACGCCTTTAATCCCAGCACTCGGGAGGCAGAGCCAGGCGGATCTCTGTGAGTTTGAGGCCAGCCTGGGCTACCTTTACTGGCCTTCATGGGCTAAATACTCATACACATAAAATAATATAAGAAAAAGTTAGACACTGGCATGTATAATCTGAGGACATTGACTACAAAAGCATCCCACCAGGAGCGAAAGCCCTTGGAAAGGTGACTATTAAAGAATTTGCATGCTACGGGGTAGCGGTGGTACACACCTTTAATCCCAGCACCCAGGAGGCAGAGCCAGGTGGATCTCGGTGAGTTCGAGGCCAGCCTGGTCTACAGAGCGAGATCCAGAACAGGCACCAAAACTACACAGAGAAACCCTGTCTCAAAAAACAAAACAAAACAACAACAACAAAAAAGAATTTGAATGCTATTCTTCATCTTGAGAAGAGTCAACCTGAAAATGTATAGTTTTGGAAAATATTAGTCAAAATTTCTGGTATTTATGCAACGTTGAGAAGCTAAAAAAGTAACCCTAAAACTTACCTGTGAAAGCAGCCCAAATTATTTGAGATAATAAAATAATTTCCTTTGTAAAACTCAGGAACATTTAGAATTAGGTGCAGAAGAGTAATATTTTAAATCTAGAAAGATTTAAACAGATACAAATCAAATCTACACATTACTATTTAGTGTTTGAGAACTTTCAAAGTATGAGAGACTTTGGCTTTCTGATAATAATAGAATAGCTCCAGGAGAGTTGCATTAGATCTGTGGCTTTGAAGTTGATAACTAAGTTATGAGCAGCAGCTGAACATTTATGAATGCCTAAGTCTTACTACACTTGTAAGATTATTAGACTTTAAAGATACGTTGTACCTTTGAGGAAAGATCTTGCTTTCTTGGGGACACTGAGGATTGAATACTGCTAAGTGAGCACTTGATCACTGGGCCACATCTAGCCTAGTTAGTAATTAAACAAATAGCCAGCTATGGTGGTGCATGGTCTGTAATCTCAGCATTTGGGAGGCTGAAGTAGAAAGATGATAAGTTCAAGTCATCCTGGGTAACATATAAGACCCTAGACACACACACACACACACACACACACACACACACACACACAGAGTCATCCATGAGACAGTTAGAAAACTGAGCTCTCTGGGAAGATAACTGATGACAAAGGACTTAATAGTTTTAGGTATAGTAGTGGTGATATGATGGTATTAAAAATGAGAGTCCTGGGCTGGGCAGTGGTGGCACACGCCTTTAATCCCAGCACTTGGGAGGCAGATCTCTGAGTTCCAGGCCATCCTGGTCTACAAAGTGAGTTCCAGGACAAGCCAGGGCTACACAGTGAAACCCTGTCTCAAAAAACCAAACGAGAGAGAGAGAGAGAGAGAGAGAGAGAGAGAGAGAGAGAGAGAGAGAGAGAGATGTGTCCTGGGCTGTGCACTTAGCTTAGCATTCATTTATTCATTTGGGTCTAATAAGTAGCTTAGACTTCATAGTCTTCAGCCTTTGGTCCTAAATCTGCCCCTCCTGCAAGTGCCTTATTTGTGATCTATATTTTTCTGATCTTTAGACCTAAAACCTAGGTGTTATCCTTGGTAACCCCATTATACCCTAATTATACTTCATTAGCAAACCCTGCCTGTTCTACTATTAAAAAATAAACCACATAGCTTCCTTCATAAATATACTACAATTATAGGCTCTTGCAGGAAGAAGAGATAAGTAAGTCAGGGAGAAAAATCTATAAATCAACTTTGTTGTTGCTGTTCTTTTGTTTTTGTTTTTTTTAAGACAGGATTTCTCTGTGTAGCCCTAGCTGTTCTAGAACTTATTCTGTAGACCAGGCTGGCTTTGAACTCACAGACATCCACTGCCTCTGCCTCCCAAGTGCTGGGATAAAAGACATGTGCCACCACCACCTGGCTAAATTAACTATTATAAAAAAAAATAATAAAGTCGGGCTCAGTGGCCCTGGCTGCTTGGAGGCAGGAAGGTCACTTGAGTGCCTATATTTAACATCATCCTGGATAATCTAATGGGAGTCCAAAAAAAAAGATAGATGAAATATTTGGGGAAAAACTCATTATAATCAATTTGGGAAGAAATGGCAATACATGTCAGAAATCATAAGAGTAAATGAAAAAGGATTCTAGAACCACCCTTGCTGAGGAATAAGCCCTATAGTAGATTGTTTCTTCTAAAATATTCACTCCATAACAACTGATTTTTAAGTAAACACAAAGTGGGAAATGAAATTTCTCCAACGAAGACAGAAAGGAATGAAATGTAAGCTGATATTTCAAGTCATAGATAAATAAAGGCTAAATTAGAAACAACTTATGAGCATGAATTCCTTGGAAGAAATGTAATCTGTTCCTACAAGCAGCCTGGAATTTGCCTCACATTCATCTTGGAACAAACACTACAAACGCCTTCAAAGGAGGAAACTACTTCTACTCACGATAGTGGAAATCATGATGAGATAGAGGAAAAGAAAAATGGACTCCAAAGACTGTACTTAGTGGTAATAAAAACTGAGATACACACTCAAATTCCTGACTCCCAGTGGTGATATGGAAAACCATCTTCCTCTTTTCGCTGTACTCAAATGCAGTTAGGAATCCTGGTTCCTAAAGACAATGGAGAGGTTAAAAAACAGTGTGAGATGATTGGAATGCCAGCTGCCTCCCAGAACTACATGCTCAGCTATCAAGCTCATCATTTGTGTATGCTCTTTTTTAAAAAATGTATCAGAACATGGACAAAAACTAGGCTTGGGGCTAGAGAAATGACTCAGTTTAAGAGCTCTTGTTTCTCTTGTAAAGGATCTGGGTTCAGTTCCCAGTACTCACATGGCAGCTTACAACTGCCTATAACTCTACCTCCGAGGGGATCTGACACCATTACACAGACATGTATGCAGACAAAATACCAATGCACATAAAATAAAAATAAATAAATCATTAAAAAAACCAAGGTGGAGAGTAATAGAGGAAGACATAGGATGTCTCTGCATGCACAAGCACAGGCACATTTACCCACATATAACACATGTATATATACCGCACATGCACATGAGATTTAGGGGCTGGAGATTCAGTCAGTAAACTTTTACTTTGCAAGCACAAGGACCTAAGTTCAGTCCCCTGAACTCACGTAAAGAAAACAGGAAGTAGTGCACTTGTAATCTCAGCATGAAAGGAGACAGACAAGGTGGATTCTTGGAGCTCACTGGCCAGTCAGTCTAGCCAACTTCATGAGTTCTAGGATAGTGACAGAAACCTCTGCCCCCCGCCCCCAAAAAAAGTAAATGATGCCTCAGGAATGATATCTGAGGTTTCTACACCTGCACACACATACAAAATAAATGAGATTTAGCTTCTAAAAATAAGAAGACTATGGGGTATGGTAAAATGACTCATTGGGTAAAAGTGCTAGCTTTGAATTTGACCTTAGTTCAATCCCAAAACCCAATTAAAGGTCAAAGGAGAGCCAACTCCACAAAGTTGTTCTCTGACTTCAACACGTGTGCCATAAGTGAAAGTCTCTCCCCTATACATAACACACACACACACACACACACACACACACACACACACACACAAATTTTTTTAAAGATGTGTAGGAGCAGCTAGGACGGTGGTAGCACATGCCTTTAATCTTAGCACTCGGGAGGCAGAGGCAGGTAGATTTCTGTGAATTTGAGGGTTTGAGGCCAGCCTGGTCTACAGAGTGAGTTCCAGGACAGCCAGAGCTGCACAGTGAAACTCGTCTCAAAAAACAAACAAATAAAAAATATGTGTAGGAGCTAAGAAGTAGTAGTTTGCCAAAATCTGGGTACTATTGTAGGGCTTTCTTAGACACTCTGGCAGTTGCGGAAGTGACCTCTGGATATACTGCTTTAGTAGGTCCAGAACAGAGCAATTGGACCAGGAACACCATTGGTCACCTGGGTCCTGTCCAAGTTGAAGATCACAATACTATTTGTATTACCTGCCTGCTTTGACTGCCACTTCTGGTCATGAGACTCTCCCATACAGGGAGAAATAGAAAGTGTTGGTCTTCTGCAGACAGGGATACTTGGTGACTATTTTTTCATATATTCCTATTTCTAGACTAAAAATAGGGTTCCTCTGATGATCCCCAAAACTCTACAGGAGAGTTTAGGTCTAAGGTTATATGCCTTTCCCTGACAGCCTGACGGCTTGCAGTCCGTGGTGCCTTTGGAAGGTATAGGCTATGAACTTATTTGCCTCAGTGGACATATTCACAGCTGTATCTATATTAGCTGCACACACATAGACCCAGCTGATGCTAGTCTTTTCCTAATCCAGGGCTGTCTTCCCAATTGGCCTACACCAGGAAAAAGTAAATTCTTTAATACTGAATTTCGGAGCAGCTATAGGCATATATGAGAAGACAAGACCAAACTAAGGAGGGGACAGACAAAAACAAACAAATGACAGAGGAACTAAAAGCCAGAGCAGTATAAAGAAAAGTTTTGGTAAAATAACTACCTTAATTCCAAAACAAAAAACAGGTTTTGGGGTTGGGGATTTAGCTCAGTGGTAGAGCGCTTGCCTAGCAAGAACAAGGCCCTGGGTTCGGTCCCCAGCTCTGAAAAAAAAAAAAAA
This sequence comes from Peromyscus nudipes, assembly GCA_902168325.1. Classification (NCBI taxonomy): domain Eukaryota; kingdom Metazoa; phylum Chordata; class Mammalia; order Rodentia; family Cricetidae; genus Peromyscus; species Peromyscus nudipes. The sequence goes on from CABHPH010161195.1 coordinate 24,607, forward strand.
AGAAAAGAAAAAGGTTTTCTTTTCAGATTTATTTATTTATTTCCTTTCTTCCTTCCTTCCTTCCTTTGGTTTTTTGAGAAGCTTTCCTGGAACTCGCTCTGTAGACCAGACTGGCCTCAAACTCACATAGATCTACCTGCCTCTGCCTCCTGAGTGCTGGGATTAAAGGTGTGCACCTCCATCACCCGACTTTCTTTTTAGATTTTAATTACTTTAACTATATGTGTTTAACTGTATGTGTGTTAGGGGTGCATGCCATGGTGTCTATTTCTACCATGTGGGTTCTAAGAATGGAATTCAGGGGGCTGGAGAGATGGCTCAGAGGTTAAGAGCACTGACTGCTCTTCCAAAGGACCCAGGTTCAATTCCCAGCACCCATATGGCAGCTCACAATTGTCTGTAACTCCAGTTCCAGGAGATCTGAAACCCTCACACAAACATACATGCAGGCAAAACACCAATGCACATAAAATAAAAATAAATGTAAAAAAAAATGGAATTTAGGGCCAGACTATATTCTAGGCATATTAATGCTTACCTCGTCTTCCACAAACTAATTGCTGTGGCTTTGGGATTGAAGTAATAAACAGGTCACATGGGGAGTATAATATATTGTGGTCTATCTACAGGAACTTAAAGTTCCTACTGTAGTTTCTAATGTTCATGAGAAAGGTTACAAAGACAACTCTGCTAAACTAAAACAGCAAAGACTAAACTTGGCTTACAATAAGTTTGTTGGCTGCTTCTTTAATCTTGTCCACTTTGGCTTCTGAGAGCCCTTTGACATTGCAGAGGGCTCTTCTGGTCGTCATTTGTATCCCTTTGACGGTACAGATTCCTACAGACTTCAGTTTCTTAATATCGGCCATATTCTAAAATAAAAGAATGGGAGTAGCAGATTGATAAAATGCCAGCCTGAAAGGCTCCTCTACTATGTCATGAGCTTCGTGTCCATCTCCTTCCATCAGGATGCTAATTTTATACAAGCAACCAGGTGGAACCCACCCACCACCTAGCCAAATGTTCTGGAAATACCAGAGTAGAACATACCCAGTAGGTTGCCAAATGTTCTGGCTGTGCCCTGATTTTCCCAAGAATGTTAGTGAGACTATGGCAATGTAGCAAGAAATTAAAAAGAAAAGTCTGTTGGTGGAAAAGCTAACAAATTTATCACACATTCACCCCCTCAGTTCAGCTCCTTTCTTCTACAGAACTTCATAACCAATATGTTCTCTACAGTTTTCAAAGTTGTTTTTTTTTTTTTTTCCCCTTCTGCTCCTCAAGAACACAAATAACTACATCACCTAAAGACTGGGATTTTCCCCTGCTTCTATTTCTGAAATCAATGGAAAGAGATTAATATGAAGACTTCAAAAGACAACCTCAGCAAACTTTTAACACCAATGATTGCTGTTGACATTCACATATTTTGATAATCTACATTTCTGCCACCATGATTTACCCTGGTCATTGGACAAATAGAATTTTCTGTAAATAAAGCATTATCTATCTAATGTTAAATCTAGAGAGACAAGAGGTGGTGCTGGTTATTTACAGATGCTCCAAACACTTCCAGCTGAACCAGTGGTTTTAATCACTGGGAATTCTCAACAGTGTGCAGAGACATTTTTGGTCGTCACAGGTAGAGAAGCACTACTGGCATTGGATGCATGAGTAGAGGCCAGGTGTGTGAATTCAGTTGGATATGACTACAGATAGCTGTGAACTATAATTCCCTGACTGCCCAGAGGAATACTAGTTGGTTGTTTTTGTGGGTTTTTTTCCTGTATAATTTCCAAGTATACTTTAAATAGACCAAACCAACTGTAGTGGTATGTGAAGTTTTATTATTACCCGGCTCTGGAGTGTGTCTCTTTGATATTAGCTTAAGATCAACCAGACTCATTCCAGCTTTGATGAAGTCACTTTTATCTTCCAATATATCCTTCTAACTCAACTTGTGGGGCTCTGCTTGGGCTTGCTGCCATCCAGGGCCACACTTCTGTTAGTGAGTTCCCCTTATTTATATTCTGTACAACTCTGGATTTGACTGCTTCTTTGCTTCAATCTCCTGGCTCCTGGGGGTCAGTTCTCATATACTGGGATTAAATTGTTCTGGAACACCAAGCATGTTGCTAAATAACTTAAGACAGAGAGCTCCCCTTCTCCACACAATAAAGAATTATCCAGGGGGAGCGCACGCCTTCAATCCCAGCACTCGGGAGGCAGAGCCAGGCAGGTCTCTGTGAATTCGAGGCCAGCCTGGTCTACAGATCGAGATCCTGGACAGGCTCCAAAACTACAGAGAAACCCTGTCTCGAAAAAAACAAAAACAAACAAATCTAGAGAGACAAGAGGTGGTGCTGGTTATTTAGAGATGCTCCAAACACTTGCAGCTGAACCAGTGGTTTTAACCACTGGGAATTCTCAACAGTGTCCAGAGACATTTGTGGTCGTCACAGGTAGGAGCACTACTGGCATTGGATGCATGAGTAGAGCAAACAAAAAGAATTGTCCAGGGTTGGTGAGGACAAGGCTGAGAAAACGGAACAGACCATTTAATACAGTACTTAAAAGTTACTCACAATTCCATGTTTCTGTAACAGGTCAATGTCTTGAAACAAAGATTCCTAAATGAAATGAAACAGAAAGAATGGATTTTAACCTTCACATCTAAATAAATGTTTCACATTTTTGGGAGTGACTAATGCTGATTCACAGTCATTCCATAATACTTCAGTTCCACTTTTCTAAACACGGAAGTAGAATCAATCACTTTTTCAAACATGTTACATATTTAGAAAACAAACCAACATGGGTGCTGAGAATCAAACCCTGGTCCTTTGGAAGAGCAAAGGACTACTGAACCATCTCTCCAGCTCCCACCTGACCTATTTTATTTACTACAAATCTTGATATCCTTTTTCAGGACCAGTGTGCATAGGTAGCAGGAAGTTGTTATTAAGCTACTTTCATTTGAGGCTGGAGATGTGACCAGTGGAAGAGCATTCGCCTAGAAAGAAGTATTGAGTTGGATCTCTTCTATTGAAAAACAAACAACAAAAACTTTCATACCAGTTGCTAAGTAGCTAAACTTAGCACCCTTTGCCAAAGAAATTGTTACACATTTATGTATATATCTTATTTCTACTTTTAGTTCCTAAAACCAGTAGCTAAAAGCAAAGAACTCTGATTTTTGTGGAAAGACTGAACATCGACACAACTGTCAACATTCTAACAATACCTCCTCATCTTGGAATCCCGATTCTTCCTGCACAACTTGATCCTCTTTCATGTTGAAAGGGAAGCAGCAGAAAAATAATCAGTTCTGGAAAAATAAGAAATATTAGTTAAGAAGCAGTTTTCCTTCTAATTTGCTTTCTATTGTGATAAAACCAAAAGCAGCCTGGTGAGGTTACACACCCCAGTCACAGTCCATCACTGAGGGAAGCAAAGGAGGAACTCGGCAGGAGCCTGGGGCAGGGTCTGAAACACAGGCTGCAGAAGAATGCTGCTCACTGCCTTGTTCTCCATGGCTTCCTCAGTCGGCTTGCTTTCTTTTTCGAGACAGGGTTTCTCTCTGTAGCCCTGGCTGTCCTGGAACTCACTCTGTAGACCAGGCTGGCCTTGAACTCAGAGAAATCTGCCTGCCTCTGCCTCCCGAGTGCTGGGACTGAAGGTGTGCGCCACCACCGCCTGGCTCAGACTGCTTTCTTATATAACTCAGGACCACCTGCCTAAGTGGTATGCCTGCAGTAAGCTAGGCCTTTCCACATCAACCATGAATCAAGAAAATGTTCCATAGACTGGTCTACAGGCCAGTCTGATAAAGGCAATTCCTTGGGGGTTCCCTCTTCCCAGAGGACTTTAGCTTGTGTCAGGTTGACAAAAAAAACCCATCACAGTAGTCACAGTTTGTGCAGTAAAAATTCCCTTGCATAGAAGCCTCTGGTATAATTTCAAAGTCACCAAAGATTAGGAAGAACAAAAACATTTCGCATGCAAAAATGTGGCTGTTCAATTTTTCTTCCGGGCTTGTGGCATTATTTTCTGAATGTAATCATGTTCATCTTTTTTGTTTGTTTTTTGGAGACAATATCTCATGTAGTCCAGGCTGGCCTTAAGCTGTAGCTGAAGATGACCTTGAACTGCTGATCTTTTCTCCACCTCCCAAGAACTGGGATTAGTCATGTGCCATGTACATAGCATAACTTTTTTTTTAATCACTTTCTAATTTCCTATTATGCAGTCATTACAATGAAAATAGCTTTATTGTTCTTTTGAATGTTAGACTTGTTAATTGCAGGCTTATGTTTAACAATACTCTAAGAACCTTGTATCATTCTTCTTTGCATCTTTCCTAGGATGTCAAATTTACTGTAATCTTAGTAAAAGGATTTTATTTTTCTCATACCTGATAAATAACTTCTCAGTTGTTGGTTGTGAATTGCTACACAGGTAAATGCATCTTTGCTTCATAAAACTATATATTCCACAGTACTTACTAGTTTCATAATTTTGTAAAAATATAATAAATACCTGTCTGAGTTAGGGCTTTTATTTCTGCTATGAAACACCATGACCAAAAATCAAGTTGGGAAGGAAACGGATTTGGCTTACACTTCCACATTATAGTCCATCACTGAAGGAAGTCAGGACAGGAACTCAAACAAGGCAGGAACCTGGAGGCAGGAACTGATGCAGAGGCCATGGAGGAGTGTTGCTTACTGACTTGCTCATCATGGCTTGCTCAGCCTGCTTTCTTTTTGTTTGTTTGTTTTGTTTTTTTGAGACAGGGTTTCTCTGTGTAGTTTTGGTGCCTGTCCTAGATCTCGCTCTGTAGACCAGGCTGGCCTCAAACTCACAGAGATCTGCCTGGCTCTGCCTCCCAACAGCCTGCTTTCTTATAGAACCCAGGACCACCAGCTCAGGGATGGTACCACCCATAATGGGCTGGACCCTCCACCATCAAACACAAAGAAAATGCCCTAGAACTGGATCTTGCAGGAGCATTTTCTCAATTGAGGTTCCCTTCCTTCAACTGACTCTAGCTGATGTCAAGTTGACATAAAACTAGCCAGAACAATACCCAATGACAAGTTAGGTTTTTTTTTTTTTTTTAAACCCAGGAAGCTACAGACATGGTGGTGTGTACATTACAATAAAATGAATAACCTTGTTCTTGGTCTATTTTGTTTCCCCATTTAATACCAAATTCAGGTGTTGAAGCCCAGCACAAAGGAAACAAACTACTAAGGCAGCAAAGAGTGGGATACAAAAGAGGATACTATTTGAGTGGGCTCTTCTGGAATATCGTTCCTTTTTTTCAATTGTGAGAGAGGGTTTTGCTTGTAGCCGTGGCCGTCCTGGAAATCCACATGTAGAACAGGCTGGCTTCGAATTTGCAGTGAATTTCCTGCCTCTGCCTCGGGTGTGTGTCTTAAGTGTTTCACACAGCCCATCCAAGCAGGCTTGGAACTCATGACTCTCCTCTCCCACCTCCCTAGCTCTGGGACTACAGACTGTGCACCACCATGCCCGGCACTCAGCTATGTGTATGACCTGCCCAGATTCCACAGACTATCCTTTCTGAGGAAAGCAAATCTACCAGCAGGGCGCCTAGCCTCGGTTTCAGGGAGAGGCGGGGGAGGGTTTCAGGGGACTGGGGGGCGGCAGGGGGAGGGGTTTCAG
>CABHPH010161196.1:0-44984 GCA_902168325.1 Peromyscus nudipes
CATCATCATCCAGAGATTGGAACTAAGTTTGAATAATGGGTGACTTCTTATTTTTGGTGCGCAAGCTGTTGCCAGAATGATGGTACTGATTTATATCCCCAGCAACAATATGAGTCACTCTTGCCTCACTTCATTGGTGTGCTGTGCAGTGTTAATTTAAATTATAGACTTACATTTCCAAAAGGATCCAGAAAGAATATTCACTTTCTTAATGATGATAGAGTTGAACACAATTTCATGCTGATGGCCGTGGAGAGGTTTTCTCTTTCACAAAAACCTTTTCTCATCAATCTGCACCGATTCTGTATCACTCAAACTTCTTTATTCCTTGAATGTTAACTACCCTCTCTAATGAGATTTGCTTTTGACTCTGTTCATTATAGTTTTTAGTGCAATTCTAAGTATTAACTTTAAAAATCACATTTTAACTGTTGCGATAAATACCCATATATTCCAATGTAATTTTTACTAAATTCATGTGAGGATCTGAAAAGGCTTTCTATGTATTCTGTGGGATTTTCTACACACATGCCATCAATGTCTCCCTGGCTCCTAAAAGGAAAGATTTCTTATGATGCCTCATTAATCATTCATGAAATCAGTACTGTTTATTTACTGAGATCCCTTATTACTGGCCTCACCTGCCATGAGAGCTCCTGGGAGCTGATGGACCTTGTAGACTGTTGAGTAATTCAGAGTATATACAGGTGAGGGTCTTATCTATAGGAGTCAAGTTAGATCCTCAGCTGTAAAATTGTCCCTGTAGACGAATTTCTAAATGGTCTTATTAAATAAAAAACATAGAGCCAGAAATTTGGGTTAAAGCCTTAGAGAGATCAGAGAAATACAGAAAGCCACCAGCTAACCTCACCTCACCAACTCTGCAGCTTCCAAGGAGAGCTACTTCCTGTCTACCCAGGCTTAAATGCCTTGCTTTTCTGCCCTCTCGTTGGCTCTTAGCCCAGCTACCTCACTTCCTCTTCCTACACAGCTCTGTGTCTGTCTGTCTGTACAGACCTCCAGGTCTCTATGGTTGGTACTGGGATTAAAGGCATGTGTCACCACACTTGGCTCTGTTCCCTAGTGTGGCCTTGAACACACAGAGATCCTGCCTTTTAAGGGATTAAGGGCGTGTACTGCCTGACTTCTTTGTTTACTTAAAATGGCTGGCCTTGTCCCCTTGATCTCCAGGCAAGCTTTATTTATTAATGCACAAATAAATTATCACCACATTTCAGCCCAAATAAAATATCACCACATGTCCCAGTGTTCCTAAGCCCTTAATTGCATTGTTCCTATGATTAGTATGAGTAACGAAAGGGTTGAGTCTCCCTGTACAGCAGTTCCAATCATTAACCCAGTGAGCATAAAAATGCATGCCAAACCTGCTGAAGAACTGCCTGGGTAAAGACCTGTGGTGCGTCTAGAGCTGACATGCCCGTTAGTGTGTTCGAGAGTGTAGCAGATAAACCCATTCGAGATGCCCCATTTTCATCCTTCTTGTCGGGTCTCACAGCCTTTTCATCGACACCTTGGCCTTCCCTCCTCCTTTGTTCTCTGAGTTTCTCTTCAGCCTTTTGCAGGTTGAGAAAGGCTTGGGTGTCTCTTGGTGGTCCATGCCTCTAGAGTCACCCCACCTTGCACAGTCTACCTGGCCACCCATACCCTGTCCTGCCTGCTTGCACGGGATCCCCTTCTGTGGCTGCCTCCCTTGGGCTTCACTGCTGTCTCTTTTCAAGGACCACTGGAGGTGGTTTTTTTTTTTTTTTTTAGTTAACCTAATAAATGATTCCAGGGCTTTCAAAGATAAAATTTTTGCTCCAATAGAGAAGGCAGCATGCCGTCTGGATGAGGTTGTTGGAACTACTAATGTAGGCATTGGAAACTGTGTGGATCACTGATGATCATCACTGAACCATATGGGAACAGAAAAGACGTGCTTGCGACAGACAGAGGGCACCAACATGGAAGAGAAATACCCTTTGTTATTTCTGCTTTATTGCAATTCCATGTAAGAGCTCACTTTTATTTCTATAAATGTTACAGAGTTACAGCTTGATCAGACTTAAAACCATTGACATCAACCTCTTACTGGGCTGGGTTGTGCCTGCCGTCAGCCTACCAGTTCTACAGAGAGAATGACATCCCGTTGTTGTCGATCTATTGATGATGCCTTGGCTGCATCTCTCATCCCATCATCACATGATCACTGGAAATCTCCTCCTTATCAGGTGTTCTGCTGCATGGTGTGCACAGACCCCACAGGAAGCAAATCCCCAAGGAAGTTAACATTTTCAGGATGTACACCAAGCGTAGAGGTGATTCTAGTCATAAAGTGGCAGTTAGGAATATAGAAAACTATTGCTGAGCCCAGAACAGATGCCAGCCTCCACCATTTCTCTATGGCAACTCAGAAACATAGCTCTCCACCTGACCCCTTTGATTCCTTTGGCCGAACACTTTAAAAAAAATGTTACTTACTGGTAGCAGTGTTGGGAAACCTCCTGTGGAGAAATATCGAGAAGCACTTAATGCTTCTGAAATCTCAAGGGTGGCCACGAGGCATGGTAGGAGGATGGAGCAAGAAAGAATATTCTAGACAGATATATTGGTTTCTTATGTTTGCTATAATAAACCACAAGACACTTTTCAGCTTGAAATAAGAGAAATATTCATAGACTACAGTACTGGAGGTCAGGAGTTCACCCATGGTGCTCCCTGAACTAAAATCAAGATAGAGGTTAGTTACATATATGTGTATGTGTGTCTATGTTGTATATCTGCATACATATACATACATATATTTGTGTATAACAATAAAGAAAAATTGGCTATCAACTAGAGAGGGAGGAAAGGGAGTTGGAAAGTGAAGTAATTCTATTTCCATTAAAACCATATTTTTTTTTAAAAGATGTTAATGGGTTGTGTTCCTTTGCATGTACGTGTGGAGACTCCATTTCCTTACTTCTCGAAGCTTCCATGGTCTACCTACCTTCTTTTTGGCTTACAGTTCGGTTTTATGTTCCTGAGCCTGGGATCTTTACATCTCTAACTCTGACCCCCTGCTCTCATCTTCCACTTGACAGGGGTGCTCCACCCTCAGCCCAGGTCACCTCTCCCTCTGTGAGTGAGCCTATTAGCTTTCTGAATCCCTGCAACCTCAATTCACCTTCTCTTTGCTCCTGGAATATACTCATGATTCTGGAAATTAAGCCACAGACAAGATTATGAGGCACTATTATTATAGATCCCATAAGAGACAAAGGAACATAATGTTTGTGGAGATGAAGTAAGTTCAACACTGGTTGCTGGCTTAACCCGTGGGAAAGGAGACGGCAGGATAAGGGACAGAAGGGAAAAGCTACAAAAAATAGAACCGAATTGTATTCCAAGGAAAACGAGAGACCGTTGAAGAGCAGCATAATTAGATTTGAGTTTTGGAAACTTTGCTGTCTGCACTTGCAAGCCCTTAGCTGCCTACCCTGTCCTGTCTCACTGATTATAAATTGAAGCTAATTCACTGGGAATTATCAGAGCTTAATCTGAAACAGGAGCTAGTAAGGAAAAAAACAAATACCCTGTATGTAGGCAGAACACCAAAAATTAAGTTTGTTGTGTATCTTGGTCTGTTTGAGGGACCCCTGGCAGTAGGATCAGGATCTATCTTTGGTGCATGAGCTGGCATTTTGGAGCCCATTCCCTATGGTGTGATGCCTTGCTCAGCCTTGATGCAATGGGGAGGGGCTTGGTCCTGCCTCAACCAAATATAACAGACTTTGTTAATTCCCCATGGAAGGCCTTACCCTTTTAGAGGAGTGGATGGGGGGGGGGGTAGGGGGTAGGGGAAGAGAGTGTGAGGAGGGATGGGAGGAGGAACTGTGATTGGTATATAAAATGAATTTTTTTTAAATAAAAAAAAGAATTTGATGTTGACCTGCTATTTTCAAATACTAACACTTAGATTAAGACCCAGATGGGCCGGGATTCACATAGGAGGATGTGTTGGTTTGTGTAAGTGAACTGTCCAAGGGAAGTCATTGAGGCACAGCTGGATTCAGGTCCCACTAGCTTTATGTTCATCTCCACAGCTTCTTGGTGGAGACAGGTGGTCCATAAGCTTAGGGTATTTTATTCTTGATTAGACGCCCCAGCCAGAGGTGAGTGAGGTGGGTCAGCCATCTCCGGAGGAGCCTCTTTAGACCTCCTTCTTTTACCTGTGCGTAGGGAACTGATCAGCATGTCCAGGGAGATTTGAGCTGTAAATGCAGAACCCCGGGGGCTTAGTTGCCTACTCCCTTCTGAGGCAGCTCTGGAAAACTTGGTTTTGAAAAGATATGTTTTGAGAGTTGGGCCCTTAGTTCTGCTACCAGATTTAAATTAAACCCACTCAAATGGGGTCATTGTCGAAATTCTTTTGTCCCGTGTTATCATAAGGATGAAAAGATCCAATCTGGAATCAGTCAGGCTATTGACGCTCTCTAATTGTTCCCCGCAGAAGAGTCTGGGTTTGAAATCTTAAGATGTATATATGTGTTCTGCCAAATTGTCCTTTAAAGTCCACACAAAGGCTCCTGATAATGGGTATCATTTGTCTGACTTTGAAAATGGAAATATTTAATTAAACTTCATATAATAATGAAATAAAACCATGCTTTTGTTTGAGATGACTTTCTTCCCTTGAGCAACCGACTGTCTCTTCCAGTCTCTGTCAGCAGATTTTAACCCACTTCCCATAAGCCCTTCTCAGCGGTCTGGTCTTCATTTGAATATGGATATGCTTTGGGATAGTTCTGAGCCCCTTTTCTGTGTTTAGTATCTGACATTCGACCCCAGCATCTCTCTCAGTTGGCATCTCTTATTCCCCCCCTTAAAAATAAATAAATATTCTTTGACAACTTTATATATATATACTAAAATTTTGGTCATTGACCCCTCCCCCCCATTCCTCTCCTTTGTCCCCCTTTCTCCGCTAAGATCTTTCTTCTTTCCAAAAGATCCCTCCAATGTTAATGTTTCTCTCTCTCTTCTTTTTGGTCTCACTGAGTTTCATTAGTATTGCTTGCACGAGCCCATGAGGGGTTATTTACTGCACCATGGGCATCTTTTCAGTGGTGTAGCCACTGAGGATAATGACGCTTGTTCCCCTACCACCTGTTAACTGCCCAGAGTTCCTTTGTAAGTGGTAAGGGGCCTCATGAGCCTCATACATGATGAAATGCTGAGGGGTCCAATCCCGTGTAAGTTATGCAGGTAGCTCAGCTGTAGTGAACTTGTGAGTTCAATGGCCTTGACATGCGCAGAAGACACTGTGTCCTCTCCACCCTCCTACCCTTACATTCTCTGCCCACTCTTCAGGATGTTTCCTGAACCGTGGAGGGGGTGACATATTTAGTGATCCTGCTTAGAGCTGAACACTCCAGACACTTATTCTCCATCCTTTGGAATTTCTCTTTCTTTCTTTCTTTTCTTTTTTTAGGACATGAATTTAGACTAAAGGCAACAGAAAACAGAATTTGATTGTTTCTGTGGTTGGCTTTGTGTGTGTTGAGATGGGTCCCCATCCTCTTTGCTCCCTGAGACACTGCCTCTCCCCGCTCAGCCTCCTGCCTCCCTGCAGGTGACCCACAAGCGCAGCTCCAAACCTGGAGCTCTCAACCCTTGTGTGCCTCCATGCTGGCAAATTTGCCTTGGGACAGTTATCTGCTGAGAGAGGTTTGGTGAGCTTAGTCTCTGTAAAGCGACCTCACACATTTCCTGGCTGCACTTTGCCCTCCCATCCATCCCTCCACCATGACTCCTCATTCCCTCCCTCGGTCTCTACCCCTTTCTTTCAGGAATGATTGCTCCTAGCCGTTCAGTCCCTGATACAATTTCTGAACCTCTCCAGTAACCCGCTGTGCTGTGTATAAACCCTTTCCCTTCAATCTTAGTACAATTGAGATAAAGACTTTCCAAAATACCATCAAAACCCAAAGAGTTCTGAGAATTGAGCTTCAAATCTCACTCTTCCTCTGACAGCAGGATGGGAAGCCGTTTTTCTGAACTTCTTGACTCTCGATGATTGCATTCTTTACTCCAGACCTATTTCTTTCGTGTGCTGCTGTCTGGCCGTTCAGTTTGGACTATACATTCCAGGGGGGGGGGGGCAGAGCATGGCGTAGCTACAGAACCAAGTGCTACTCTTGATAGCAGGGGGATGGTTAGGACATCCAGTGTGAGCGTGACAAGTGAGTGCCACAGTGCTCCCTGAAGATCAGAAGCAATTGAAAATGTGAATCCTTTCACTCCTCAGTCAAAGGGAAGGCTGGGAAAATAGATCACACTTGTAATATTAAAAATATATTTGAAATGCCCACTTGGGTTCAGTCCTGAGGAATCAAACAGTGCATTACCAATGTATGAATTAGGAAGAGGGAGACCACAGCCATGAAGGTCAAAAGGAGTTTCCTGAGGAGATTATTCAGTCCCATCTCCAGGGCCCTAACCCACTGGAAAGGACTGGAGTCCTGGGACAGGGAGGTTCCCTGGAGCTATCCTGCTCTGAAGTCATCTTGGAAAGAGGGACAAAGCTATCCTTGTCTGAGTTTCCCTGTTTGGAATTCCTGATCCCAGAACTGAATGTTAAACACTCTCCGCACATCATGAACCTTTATAAGACCTCATGAGGATGTCTCCACAGCACTGGACTCTGAGGTCTGTAGGAGACAAATGATTCTGAGTTACAGTGAGCTCACAGAGAAGTGGTACAAGCAGGTTAGGAAATTGACCAGCATGTGTTGAATTCAGGGAGTATAACAAATGGCACCAACCCGATCAATCACAGATGGGATCCCAGACAAAAGGAATAGTCTCTGCAAGGAGCAGTGAAGGAGTTATCTGAGGAAAGGAATCTCTGAAAACATGAGCATATCAAGTAATTATTATGGGTCTCGAGCCCAGGGTCTGGCATGTTCTGGGACAAATGCTATAATACCAACCTACATTTCTAGTCCTGGTGGGGGGAAGTTAAAATATTCAGTAGATTGATTTAAGAGCCAGCCAAAGACAGCCAAGGAGCACCTGGCTGACGGATGAACCATTGCTACTTGATGCTGGCTTGTGTAGACCTGGGCTGTGACCAGAGACTGTGGCGCTGCTGGGATCTGGAAGTGGCGGTCACCCTTGCGCCCATTGGCAGGGAACAGAGGCCATGGTGTAGACACGGGGGTAGCACTGCATGCTCAGTTACTTCCTACATGTTCACCTTTAGATGTTGAGAGTCTTGCTATTGTAGCTGGTCCAGGAGGTGGAGGTAGGATTCATGTTCATGATGGCTGAGGTGGTGGTCAGTAAGATGCCCCAGTGCTGAGGTGGAAGCAAGATTATGAACAGGAGAGCCAAGGATGAACAAGGGTTCCCTTCCAGGGCCCAGAGCATCTCTGTCTCTCACAGCCTTCCCACCTTCGTTTGTGAGGACACTGGAACTAACTTCCAGGCACTGGGCTTCACTTCCTCTGCAAGGCAGTAGTGCTGGTCCGAGAAAAGCAACTCTGTATTTGCCCAGATCTTTCTTTCTTGCTTCCACATGTTCACATCTCTTCACAGGCTCCAGAGTCCAATGCTGAGATTATTGATGATATCATTAATTTTCCTTGTGCTGACAGAGAGATTTCTAGAAAGAAGTTTACCAGTATGTCTGTATTACCAAAGATCATTCTCTTACATACCTTTATGCTGGGAAATACATGGGCAGCGGATGTAGAAAACTGTAAAAATTGTAAATAAATATGACTGATGTTAATTAAAATACTGGTTAAACATTTATAATGTGAAAACCTGAAATGCTCCCAAACATGACACTTTTTTTTTTTAGTAGAGACATGATGGTCCAGGTAAGAAACTGCACACCTGGTTAAAAGCAGGCAGGCTGAGCTGAGACTGTTGCGTGCATCCATTCTGGCTATGAGCACGAGGCCCGCAGGAAACAGAAAGGAATTTAGATGTGGGGCCTCCCTTCAAGACACCTTTGCATTTACATATATTTCAGAATCAGAACAAAGCCCCAAATCCAAACACTCTGGTCCCAGGCCTTTTGAGTAGGGATTCTCATCTTGGGGAGGCTGTTAGGATAATGTCCCCTGCCTCAGTTGTGACCTGAATTGAAAGTAACATTTAATTAATTCATCTGTAGGCATTTTAAAGCTCGCTTACTATCTACCCACACGTCCATCTATTTATCTAACCTTTCTCTCCCATGCTTTCACAACGATTTGTGAATATCTTATTACCAAGATAGGTAGTTATGTAAAAGGAGAGATACATTGGTGGGTTTCTTTATTTGCTTATTTTCATTTTGTTTTGTCAACTTGGCACAACCTAGAGTCACCTGGGAAGGAATTTCCCAAAAGGCCTGTGGCCATGTCTGTGAGATATTGTCTTCATTGATAGTTATTGGAGTGCTTGACCCACTGTGGAAGGTGAGCCTGAGCTCCATCATGAGCCCCGCAGCAAGCTTGGAAGCAGCCTTCCCCCATGGTTTCTGCCTCAGTTGCTGCCGACTTCCCTCCATGATGAAGCGTGGCCTGGAAACTGTAAAACGAGATAAACCCGCTCTTCCCCAAGTGGCTTTTGGTTTGAGTGTTTTATCACAGCAACAGAAAGTCAATCTGGAGCCTGGGAAGATAGGATTTGTTACTGCAGAGCATTGCTTGCCCTGTTTAGTTGGGGTGTTGTGCTCTCTTGGTTTGTTTTTTGGTTTCAACATTCTAGAAACCCTGGAGTGAATGAGTAAGTACACTACTGTGCTCAGGAGGGAACCAGGAACTCAGCAGAGTCTGGGATTTGGATCATGAATAGCTGGGCTGTTGTTTCATGTATTTAATAAAGTAGATATAAATTATATATACATATATGTGTGTGTATATATATGTATATGTGTATATAAGTGTTGACTTCATTACAGCATTTGACTCTGGGCAGCATCTCTGCACTGCCCCCATTATTAGGTAGGTGTAGGCTCTATCCTACCTGGTTACTCAGGAGATGCAGATATAGTCTTCAATGTTTGGCTTCTCAGATCCCTAACGCTCTTTTACAACTGTGACAGTGATGAGTGGACTTTTCCAGCCATGCTGAGAAGATGCATGTGTGTGTCCCTGGCTCATGCATATTCATAGCACACTCTGCTCTGTTGGTTATGTGCAGTCCATGGAGCGTGAGTGAGTGTATTAGAGGCTGTCCCCAAACTTCATATTTTTCAATATGTTTTCCTCTATATCCTGAAATCTATGAACTAGAAACAAAATTGATGGAGTGGAATTTAATTTACCCATTTCTTGTCTTCTCGTCCTCTCTTGGATAATTAAAGATATGTGATGAAGCAGCTCATGAGGAGTGACTGAGGGCTGAGGAGGGCTGGCAGAGCCTGCTGGCCCAAGAGGCTCCCGTCCTTGCCAAAAGAGGCAAATTGAACTTGGTAATAGCAGAGGCCAAGTAGATATTCATGGTGAGATTCTGGTCAGTGAATCCTGAGCCCGGATTCCTGTGTACTTCATGGAAATGGATGAACTGAGCCACCTGCAGGAAATACAGCCTGGCCCTTTAAGGAAATGCTTTCTGTATGAGGATTAAAGCAAGCATAGCCTAATTTCCTGTTCCTCATTGGCTTCAAGGACTAGAAAGTAGGCCTGAATTTGGTGGCACACTTTAGCCTTTTGCTTTGTGTGTCCCCGCCCCCATGCCCCTTGTTACAGTTCGACAAAGGACTGAGCCTGGATTTTTGGAATCACACTTGTAGTGTCATGGGATTGCAGCTAATCTGGAAGAAAATTTTGATGAATTGGATATGAAGTTCAACAGTTGGTATGAAAAATGAGGTGTTTCTTTGCATAGGAATCATTAACTTTTTGGGTTTGTGTCTTAAATGTTTATATTGCTGTTGAAACGTGAATCTCTGATAGTCTTCTAGTCTTCTTATGGCATGCATGTGTCTGATCCCTCTCTTTAGCTGCTATTTGGAGATGGTTGGAGACTTTAGGAGGTGAGGTCTTGTTGGAGGAAGTGTGTCACTGTGTGGCATGCTTTGAAATTTATTACTGGGCCCATGTCCCTTGACCTGTTTTGTTCTTTGGTTCTTGTACATCACATGACATACACCTTCATCTTTTGAATGACCCTTCTACCATAATATTCTCACTAAGTGAATGGGAACAAATGCTATGGACCAAACCTCCCAAATCCATAAGCAGAACAGCCATTTTTCTTTTCAGTAAGTTGTGCCCCTCCAGCATTTGGTACACAGCTGTACAGAGGTCACTAACATAGCTCAACAGTGTTCATTTGTAAAAATATTTATAGAAATATTCAATTATGATTTGTGATCAGTTCCTTACTGGGGAAAAAAAACAATCTGTAAGCATATCAAAGAAATCCAGATTTTTGCGGTAGTAACAAGAACAGTAGCAATAATGGCTTCCAAGTATGGAGTAGCTCCTCTCAGTCAGATTGAAAGGTTTCCTGTGTAGTCAAGCTTAGCACTTCTCAGTTCACTTTCAGTCACTGTGACAAAGCGCCTGAGGAAATCAACTTAAAAAGAGAAGAGGCTTATTTGTACCTTGTAGCTTTTAAAGCTACAGTCCCTCTTTAGTTGGTCCTTCTTTGGCTTTGGGCCTATGGTGGCAACAAAATCAGTTAGCGTGTAGCCGGGAAGCCAAGGAGGAGGAGGAAGGGCCTGGGGTCCCACTCTCTCCTTTGAAATCACAGCCCTGTAACCTAAAGGTTTCCCACTGGGTCCCTTCTGTCCTCAGTGCTCCCCCCCCCATAAGGCTGTTTTTCATTGCTCTATTCTGTCTGTGTACTTGTCCTTTACCCTGCCTGCCTGGCTGTCTGTCATCAGATATCCTGTTGCTTAAGCCCTATTCAGTTTCAGCAAAGGCAAGTTTCCCAAGTGACCTTTCCATGACCCTCGTTCGTCTTTCTCTTATAGTTTGAGATGGAGGTGGGTACCAGAATGTGGGGTGAGAATGAACAAAGGAGGGGATGGAGAGGAGCCAACGAGAGCACCTTATGGATATTAGCAACAAGATCCCCCAACGAAGCAAGGTGTTGGCTTGTTTGGGAGCTGGTTTGGGATAGCATCAACTTATCCTTATAGGAGGCAGCTGGAGCCTGGAGTGAGGAAGGGGATGTTGTGTGGATGGGGAACATAGCTAGAGAATGTAATGGAGCTAGAAATATCTGTTCTTAGTGACCCACATTAGTAAAAGACTTTGCCTATCCATTCATCCCACAGTTTTTGCTTTCCTGACCTTCAGGCCTGGCTTCTTTAGCTCTGGGAACTCACGGTTAGCAATGTGGGATTGGGAATGAATAGAGACAAAGCCTGCAGAATATATGATGAAAGTGTACCTTCCCAACAGCCCTGTGATCTCATGGGTAGGTTCTGTAGCATGCTAGTTATGACACTAACTGTGAGGGATACATCCCTTATGAGTAGCCCGGGGCTGCAAATTACTTGAAGTACATAGCTTCTATAAGAACACTTATTTATGATGTTTAGATAGCTGCTTACAAATGAAATTCGTGGGCAAAGGCTTTTATAAGTTGTAGCTATGCGCTCTGGACTTGATTCATAAAGTTTGGGTTACAAGGGAAATAACATTAGTTCCATCCTACCATCTGATGTGTTCCTGGGGCAATCCTACAGGAAACAAAGCATGCAACAGTTGACAGAGTCCCTGGGAATGGCTCTCCACAGCACAGAGGCAAGTGTGACCTAATAATGTGCTAACAGCCCATGCCAGCAAACCCAGGCTATTTCCATCAGATTCACAGTAGACATTCCTCTGGGACCCTGTCCCCTGGAGCAGGGGTGACCTGGCCTCATTGCACACTCCAATCACAGGCTTCATGTTGGCTTTGCTTTTGGAAGACTTAAGGTCAGGATTTCACACCATGACTGGGGCCAGACCAAGACTACAGTCTGTTGGCTGAGCCAAAGGAAGTGGTGATGTCCTTATCTGCTCTTCCTTTGTTACTGAGGGTCACAAGGGCTTGGGGTCTCCAGGGTACTGTTATATAAGGCTTACAGTTATCCAGAAACTTAATGTACAACGTATTCTTGCTCAACTACAGTCTACACTGTGAACATTTGAGTCCCTATAATGTATGTCTGAAGACTACAGAAAGAAGTGCATTGTGCATTTATGGCTGCCTTCCTTTGTAAGAGACCCTGGATAGAGTCATATCTGGCATTCCAGTTTTGTGAAGTTCATGTTGGATTATTTCGCTGACGTGAGTTTGAACCCTCCAGTTTTGGAGACATTTCTACGATAGTTCATGTCTACCCAAGCCTTGCCTGCTGATTGTTAAATAAGAAAAAATAACAAGAAATGAATCCATGTGCATTAGAAGCCCCTTCCTTACCACTGATAGCTCTGTGACAGCAGCACAGGGTGAAAGGACTGTATCAAGCCATTGACACACCACTCACTCCAGATTGGTTTTGGTGATCATTCCCTTTCTTCCAGCTTTCTTTGTTTTCCCTCTTACTTTAGAGCTTCAGGTGACTTTAGACCCTTTTTAGAACGTGTTGTAATGAGGCTCCAGGTTCGGCCAGATGCCCTGTGTTTATGTACTGCCCGGCCTCCTGTCTCCACCCCTTTGTAAGCACATATGTGCCCTGTATGATGCTTTCTCTTTGTAGTTGAGGTACCTAGAGGCAGCCCAGTGAACATTAAGGATGGGGTGAATGCCATCTTACAGCAGAAGGCCTGCCCCTTAGATTTAAGCTCCCAGGATTTAGTTCAGGAAGGGCAGCCTCTGCCCCAAGAATCTCTTGCAGCTATTTATAAAAAGATAGAGTCTCACTTCCCTTGGGGGACAGAGGATGATGGACTGTCATAGCCCAGTGTGAAAATAAAACTCTACGAAGCAGCTTTTGAGAGCTGTATAACCAGTCTGGAATTTAAAATATCCCAGTTACCGAATTTACCACTGCATCCTGAAGACAAAGATGTGGGAAGGTTTGGGCAGCCTTGGTAACAAACAACTGATACTTCTCTCCCAGTGATCTTGGCTACAGAGAAGTTGAGATTGGCCTCTTTAAAGAGTGAATGTTAATATAGCCCTGTGTGTGAGTGGGAATGAAATGGCACACCTCACAATGTTAGAATTTACCAGTCTGAGATTGCACAGAAACAGAAGGGTGCTTCTGTGCCCTCCTGCCACATATGTGCCATGATCACATGGAAGGCAGTGGATAGTGGCTCAGCCACCTCTCTCTCTGAGACAGGGTTCTAGCAGATTCTGAGAAATGAGGAGTTGTAGAGCATGCCCCCATTGGTGGTGTTCCCTTCTAGAGAATCTCCTGTGTGTGTGTGTGTGTGTGTGTGTGCGCGCGTGCGCGCGCATGCATTTTCTTGGTTCGTCTTACTAACACATAGGCTAGGCTAGGCTTCTGGACAAAGTCGTATGGTACTGTTTTCTTGTAAGTAGATTTTATTTATTTAGTTTAGACATTAAAGAATATCATTCACAGTGATATTTTAAAAGAATGTTTAAAAGGAACTATAACAGAATAAATATTCCATTAGAAAACAAACAAAACACAGAAATGAATGTAGGAGGCTGGGAAGATGGGTCACTTAGTAATAAAGCACTTAGCTTCTCAGCATGAGGACTGAGTCTGATCCTCAGAACCCACCAAAGCAAGCTGGGTGTGTTATGTGCCAGCAATCCAATGCTTGGGCGACAGAGACGGGATGGCTGGGATTTTCTGGTCACCCAGTCTAACTCAGTCTAAGCTTCATGTCTGTGAGAGACCTTATCTGAAAATAAAATAATAAAATACAACAGATAGAGCATTCCTAAGGAGACACCTGGGGTTATATTCCGGCCTGTACATACATGTGGGTACCTGCACATATGCATCTGCAAACACATAAACACAAGAAATGAACTGAGAAATTGAGGGAGTGAATGTGTTAGGGTAGGATTGATGCACACGTAGGTGCTGTACACCAAGGGAGGAACTTCACAGAGAAACTGAGTCTGCCAAGGCAGAAAGCTGAGATGCAGTGCCAATGGAATTCAGAGTGTTTCTCAAAGACAGTCAGTCAGTCACTCTTTGCTTCTGGGCTTTCCTTCCATGCCTTTCAGAGGTTGGTGTCCTTGAAGTGCAATTCTCGTAGCAAGCTGTAAGGAATTTTCAGGGGTTGAGACAGAACATGGCTCCTGAGGACTCTGTTGGAATGAGTCATCTTTCTTATCAGACCACTTGGGTCTTCCTGGGCACTCTGAGCATGCACCTTCCAACCTGAATGTTTTTATTCTGATATTTTAGTCCCCAGTGTTAATTTTTCTGTCTTTTTAAAATTATTTATTCTTTTATGTTCTTTCATCATGTTAGACATACTAAGACTTTTAAGTTCTCTCTTTTCCTTCATATAGATAGATAGATAGATAGATAGATAGATAGATAGATATACATATACATATACATATACATGTACACACATAATATATACACACACACAATTTTTGGTGGTAGAGAATCACCTTATGCAAGAATTCTTCAGCTATATCCTCCAAGATACTGATTCATCCTTTAGCTGTATCTTCTCTCCTGTATAGACCTCCTGTAATTTATAATTGAAAAAAAAAACTTTAAAATGAGTATCACTTTTTAAAAACTGACCATGGCAGTCTTTGTTTAGACCTTTTAGTATGTCCACTTTGGAATGATGCCCTTTTTTTCTTTCCTGGATTATCACTTTTACCACCGATTATATTTGATGGTTCTATTTTATGTTTATTTTTTTCATTAAAAATTTATTTTAATTATTAGGAGGGAGAGAAAGTATTCAGTGTGTGTGTGTGTGTATATGTGTGTGTGTGGGGGGGGAATGTGGGGAAGAGGAGAGAGATGCAGTGCCCACAGAGGCCAGAGGAAGGTGATGGATTTCCCTGGAAATGGTGTTCCAGGAAGAGTGGGCCACCTTATGGGGCGAGGGAAACTGAACTTGGGTACTCCCTAAGAGGCAATATGTTCTCTGAACAGCCAAGTCATCTCTCTGGCCCCTGTTCTCTTCTTTTGTTTAAAAAATTTGTGAATTCTGTGCCATCTCTATACTTGAGGTTTATTACCCAATCTGTGTGGCTATATTTGTTTGCACGACTTTCCTCTGGAGATTGTGGGGGATGTCACAAGACAGGTGGCACTGGCCACCCTCAGGCCTTAGAGGTCTCTTCTCACAGACTTGCTAGTCAGGGTCTGCTGTGTGTGCATACCACACCAGGAAAGTTGGCCTGGTAGAATATAAGGGTTAGAGCTGTAGTTTCATGAGATTCAAAGAAGGAGCAGCGTACTTTGAACAAAGGAAACAAGAGAAGGCCTTGGAGGAGTCTGGGACAGTCCTAGAAGAACAGGTGATGTTTTAGCAGGAGTTCTTAAGAAAATTCAATTTAAGAATAGGCAACTATAGAGACAGAAAGGTTAGATGTCATTGAAGACAGGATTTGGGAAACCTGCATTGTAGAGGCCGCTACTGAGGGACCATGCGTATGCTGTGTAGCAAGTGAGAGTAGCTGATGCTGGTACTTACACATTTACCCATGTAACCCTTCATCATCCTGCCTTCCTTAATCCATCTATCACTCTTCCATCTGTTATCCACCCATTGTCCATCCATCCATCTGCCCATCATCCATCCATCCATCCACCCATCATCCATCCATCTACCCTTCATCCATCCATACATCATCCATCTATACATCCACCCATCATCCATCCATCCATCTACCCTTCATCCATCCACCCATCATCCATCCATCCATCTACCCTTCATCCATTCATCCATCCATCCATCCATCCATCCATCCATCCATCCATCCATCCACACACTGTTCTCTCCACCTTCCTCTCTTTCTGACTCTGTCCTTCCTGTCTTTTCTTTTTCTCTCCTTTCCTCCTTCCTCTTCCAGTTCCTTCCTGTTGCTCCAGCCACAAATGTAGGAGTGACACCAGTGACATCTGCTTCCCCTCATGCCCCATATGAGCAGTTCAGTACTTGCCTCTTTCTAAATGTCCCTCAGATCTGCCCTCATTTCTCCCATTGACTGAGGTTGTCCCCATCCTTAACAAGGGAGCTAATAATGTGTCTATGAAGATGGGAAAATGGGTTGTGCTGTGAAGCGACAGGCAGGTTTCTGACTTCTAAGTAGTAAGCTCTCTGCAGTGGGAGGTCCAGGGCAGTTAGAGCCAGGGGCCTCCTATCTAAGCAGCAGGCCAGAGTTCCTGGAAGAAGCAACTTTGTAAGAAATAAGTCCTTTGTACACTGAAAACAGGTTGAAGATGTGCTTGCTCCATTCCCCTGTCCAGCCTCCAGAGGCTTAGCAGTCCATCACACTGGTTGGAGTGTGGCCATTTCCTCTGTGTTCATAGAGCTGATGGGAGCTCCCTCTGCACGTTGTAAGATAGGATAGTTCCAAATATTGCTAGCCTAGGAAATACCCAAACTCAAAATTTGCTTTGGCTGTAAAGTCCACACATCTTACATCATCCCAAGCCAGGGATTGTTTAGATAAACTTCAAGAATGGATTTAACATTTCCGGGGGCAATCAATACAGGGAGGTGAAATGAGGTCATGGTAAAAACAGATGCTCATAGGGCCACAGCTGTCCTTGTGCAGTGAGCAGGGCTGCAGTTTGTGAAGGACACCAGCGCATGTCATGTCTCCTCTGAAGAGATGCTAATTTAATAGGCAAGATCAGACATGTCTGAATGAAAAATTCAGTAACCCTGACTAATAGAGTGTCAAGTGCCAAGTGAGCGATAAATGCTTCTGGGTTTCAAGTTAGGTTCTGGGAGATTTAATAGCTTCACCAGAGCCCAGGGCTCTGATGAAACAGGTCTGAGGGTTCCTGTACTCTCGGACTGATGGCTACAGTTCACACGTCTGCCTGTTTTCCCCTAAGTACGTGCTCTTGGCATCCCACAATCTTTGTGGGTTTCAAATGTTTCTTAATTTCTTCTTGGATCTATGGGTCATTTTGAAGAATATTAGTTACCAAATACTTGGGCTCTTTGTTTTCTAGCCTTCCTTTTGTTACTGCTTATTAATCAAATCTCCATTATGGTTGGAAAACAGAGCTTGTGTCTGCTTGGGACCTTTAAAGCTTATTCAGATTTCCTTTTGGATTCTGCGTGAGTTCTAGTTTGGCCTGGGTCGTGTGTGCTGTTAGTTCCTTCCTGTTGCTCCAGGAAGTGTTCTTGTTCTGCTGTTAGTAGGTACAGCACCAAGTTGGTTAGTATTGCTTGTCCGTCTGTCAGTGCTTGCTTGTCAGTCTGTCCGTGGCTGAGTAAGGAGTACTGAAAGCCCGGATTGTAACTATGGATCTGTTTGCTTTTCCTCAGAGTTTATCCGTTTCTGCTTCATTCATGTTGAAGCTCTTTTATCAGGCACGTTCTATTCTGGAACATTCTACTCACATGGTAAGCCAGTTTATCACCACAGAATGCCCTGCTTTATCTCTGATACTGTTTTATAGCCAAAAACTACATCTTTGCTCCATCTCTCTCTGTTGCAGATTTTTCCCTCTTTTAGTGAGTTTCCCCAGATTTTGTTTCGTTTTGTGTTTGGGAGAAAGTTTCTTGCAGTCCAAGCTGACCTCTGAGTTGCTGAGTAGCCAAGGGTGACCTTGAACTTCTGGCCCTCCTGTCTCCATTTCTCAGTGCTGGGATCATGGCCATTATACTTCCAGTTATGTTTATGATTCTCTTTCATCTCCTCTCTTGACCTAACTGGTGACCGTTATGTGTCTACTTAACATCACAGAATGCCTTCAAGCTGTAAAGCATTCGGTAAGCATTTCCTGTGAGGTCCGGCTTTTGTGTACCATCCCTACACATTTTCTTAGTACACCTTTTATAAATCTTACAATGTGTTAGTATTTTTATTAAGAAATTTCTTTCAGAATGACCTAAGTACTAAGGGAAATTGTGAATATTTACCCATGTAATTCCTATTTCCCTCTCCTTCTTTCTTTAATGCCTCTATGCAAGGATGCCCTTCATTTCCTACAGGTGGGCTTCTGATAGACTTCTTTCTACACTTGGAGGTCTGAAATTTTCCTCTTTATTCTGAGTGTTGATGACTGAGTGCAGAGCCTTACACAGGCTAATCATGTGTACTAACTCTAAGCTTTACCCCAATTTGTCTTTACTTTTGAAAAGAAAAAGAATTGGCTGGATATAAACTTTAATTTTAGTAGTTTTTCTTTCAATATCTTAAAACTGTTGCTTATTCCTATCATTTGTTTGAAAAATCATGTTTTTATATATTTGTTATTTTATGTCAAACCACCACATATGTGCAGTGCCCAGGGAGGCCAGAAGAGGGAGACAAATCCCCTGGTACTGGAGTTACAGGCAGATGTGAGCCACTCAGTGTGGGTGCTGGAAACTGAACCCAGGTCCTCTGAAGAGCAGCCAGGGTGCCTGAGAAACTGGCTTTCTGCAGTTCAGCCCCTGGCTACTTTCGTGAACTTATTGGATCTGTTGGGTTGTAGTTTTGAGAAAATAAATGATTTTTCTGTCTGCTCCTCTTTCCGTTCCTCCCATGGTGCCCCTTGAAGGAGTCCCATGGTTACTGGTTCTCTGTGCAATGTTTGCTTCTTTGTTGGGGTATCTCTGTGTACCTCAAATCCTCTTCCTTCATTTTCCACGCGCTGGGCACCCAGGTGTGCACTCAGCATTCCTGTGTCACCTTCAATCTTTTTTTTTTTTTTTGGTTTTTCAAGACAGGGTTTCTCTGTGCAGTTTTGGTGCCTGTCCTGGAACTCACTTGGTAGCCCAGGCTGGCCTGGAACTCACAGAGATCCACCTGCCTCTGCCTCCCGAGTGCTGGGATTAAAGGCGTGTGCCGCCAACGCCCGGCTGTCACCTTCAATCTTTAAGTCACTGTTTCTTCATTTCATTTTGAATAATTCCTACTGCCGTGTTTTCAAGTTCACTGATTTTTTTTTATCATGCAGAACCTAATTTATAATTGTTTCAGTTTAGTATATGTTCCATTTTCAACTGGTCTCACACGATGATTTCCTCTCTAGACTTCATAATTGAGTCTTTATATTATCTGTCCCTACTTAGTGCTCTAGATATGTGCTTGTCTATGAAGTTGAAATCTGTGAGTTCTGGATTCATACACACTGACTTATCACTTCATTGGGGACCATATTTTCCCTTGGTTAGCATACTTGGCAAGTTCTGGTTTGATGCCCAACATGAGGTGGTGTTGGAAATGGGCTGTTGTTATTTGTCAGTGACCTTTCCTGAGCTTTTATCATGATGTGTGTCATTGGGAGCCAGTTGAATCTGTCATTTTTGCCATCGTTACCTTTAAGATTTATCAGATAGAAGCAACACGTGGTTAGCTCACCATCTGAACAAAGTTATCCCTGTGAGGTGAGGAGCTTTGGTTCTGTGGTCTACATTGTGTTCTGTAGACACCACGGTTATTGCACCGACTGCTGGGCATTGTTGCTGGTGCAGTGTGGGGCAACCTTCCATCCTTTGGGATGAGTTTCTTTATGTACCCGTGGTGACCTGCACTCCACTAAAATACTCAGGGCTTCTAAAAAATTTTCCCGTCTATGACCACTTTGGAGCTAAAAAATTTTTGTAGGGCACCAGCTATATAAGTATGCAAAATAGATATACAAGTCAAATACTTAGTGATTGTGAATCATAAATTTATTTTGAAACAAATCCTTACATACACATAATTTTACCATTTAATACCAAAGAAAATTAATATGCAAATTTGATGGGTGTGTTTCTTTTTACCTAACAGTTAGACCGTGGCTAAATATTTAATGCCATAAGATGGAGAGCCAGCCCCACTGATTGTTTTTGGGGTTTAATAATGTTTTAACTTTATAACCATTGGTGCTGAGAACACTGTGTCACATAAATGCCTATATAAAATGGCAGACATGTTTAGGGCAATTTAAAAATTGTTAATAAAAACCAAAATTCATTTGATAGTATTTTATGAAACCGAAATCACCAACAGAAACAGCCATTTTGAAAATCAAAATTGTAGCACAGTACAATTCCAAGATATATTAATTTGGCATTTATATGATAGGGAATGATGGCAGAAAAATACTAAAAGTCTTTTTTTTTTTTCCTGAAACTCAACCATTACATTTCTGTAGGAGTGATGGGGCCCCGTGAGATTGCTCAGTGGTAAAAATCGCTTGCTGCTAAGCACGAGGACTGAGTTCAATTCCTGGTACCCTCGTGGTGGATGGAGAGAACCAACTTCTTCAGTTGTCCTCTGACCGCCACGTGTGCTTCAACGCACAATGCACACACAAAAATAAAGTGAATAACTTTGTGCAGCCACAGCACTGCTGTTCGAACATGGATAACCGTGAATCTGCACCGCTGTGTCCCTGAGTGTCTCATGGCCTCTGTGAAGCACAGTGAAAGTGGGCTTCCTAACCAAGGACACAGTGAAGCCTCATGGGAAATGCTCTCAGGAGTACCTCAGCTTTGATGCTGCTTGGTTGGAAATTTTTGTTGGTGTGTTCCGAAACATTTGGCTATTACCAGATTCTCAACCCCCCCACATTCAGGGATAACGCCCCACATTTTCACTGCCTGGACTGTGGCCAGGACACTCCCCCAAGGGCATTAGCCCGAGTAACTGTAGGAGCCATCTTGGTTTATTTCCTGTTTTGCTAGGATCAAGCCCTGAGTGGACTGAATCCCAGAGCCTTGAAATCTGAGTGTCTTCGGCATCATACTTGTCTCAGGGGCTGGTGAATCATGCCGGATTTGTTGCCATGTTTTTTTCAGGTTTTGAAGATGGAGATTTCTCTCTAGAGAGTATCTGGTTAGACTAGCATTGCCTTGGCCAGAAGTAGCACATTGTGCTCTGCTCCTTAGGGATGTCTCTCTGACGAGAGAGTGAGCCATGGAAACGAGAGCTCCAGGGTTGGCGTGGCTGGAGCCGTGCATGGCATCCAAACCCTCCAACTAGTGTTCCTCAAAAGTTTGCCGTGTCTACAGTCTGCAAGGATTTATTTGATGAATTCATCGTACAGGGAATGAGCTCTGGGGCCTCCCTCATAGTTGGCAAGTGTTCTACCGCACTGCTAGTCTCAGTCCTGAGACAACTTTAGAAAGTAGTGATGTATTTCTCCTCCATATTTGTAACTTCACACGGCAACTTTGGAAACTGTAAGTTGCAATGTAAGGAAAGGATGGTATTTCCAGAAAACTGTAAGTATATAAATGCCGCAACATTGTGAAGCCATTGTTTTTACTCTTAAAGGTATTTTAATCTTTACATTACCTTGCATGTATTTTATACATGCTTCATTTCTCTTGATTGTCTCCCTTCCATCACATTGCCCTGCCCCCTTTACCCACTCCACCCTTCCACCCCACCCCTAGCAAACCCCCTTCCCTGTTCCCCTGCTTTCTTCCTATCATTTAGATTCCGCAATCAAGTTTTAAACATGGACACATTTTGCGTCACTCTTTTTACTCCCTGGATCCATGTTTTTCATTCTGTTTTCCTCCATAAACTTATTTTGAATGTCCTGGATCACTGGCTTGCTTCATTTGACACTTCTGTGGATCTCTGTAAGATACTCGTCAGCATTTGAAATAAACATGTAATACTTTCTCTTGACCCCAGATTTGAGTTTTAAAATCAGTGTCTAGATGGAGTGGCGATCGCAATTATCAGGAGGAACCAGTTGCTGTAGGCAACGTAAACGTGTTTAAAGGCTGACGGTGACTCAGTCCAGCAACTGAGATGATTGGGAATGGAATCCTCTTTGAGAAGAGATGGCCTTTGTTAGCTTGTTTGCCTACAGTGGTAATAATTATTGTTGAGTAAGACCAGATCTAGTTGAGCCTATGGATATTCCGCAATAAACTTAACTTAAAAGAAATCCATAGTGGTGACTCCTAAAATCTTGATACGTTATTTAAAAATTATCAATAGAAATGCCATAAAAGACTAGACTCCACTTTGTTGTTGTTGTTTGCTGTTTGTTTTAGTCCAAGTACTAAAGATTGAACCCAGGGCCTTGTGCAGGCTCATTACATACCAGTAATGAGTGACATGCTTTTGAGTGACATCCCAGCCCCTTCCTAGAACTTTAGTTTCTGTTGTACACTTGCATAGGAAATAAAATGTAAGTCATGGTTTTCCCTATAGCGAAGAGTTCCCTGGCCCCGTTAAGGATTTAAAACAACCCAGTTTTTAAGGCAATCTCCACGCTCTTTCATATCTGCTCTATGTAATAACACATGCCTGCTGTGGGATGGTCTGTATGTCAAACATGTTGCTTATTGGTCAATAAATAAAGCACTGATTGGCCAGTGGTCAGGCAGGAAGAAGTATAGGCGGGACAAGGAGGAGAGAATTCTGGGAAGTGGAAGGCTGAGGAGACACTGCCAGCCGCCACCATGACAAACAGCATGTGAAGATGCCGGTAAGCCACAAGCTATGTGGCAAGGTATAGATTTATAGAAATGGATTAATTTAAGATATAAGAACAGTTAGCAAGGAGCCTGCCACGGCCATACAATTTGTAAACAATATAAGTCTCTGTGTTTACTTGGTTGGGTCTGAGCGGCTGTGGGACTGGTGGGTGGCAGAGATTTGTCCTGACTGTGGGCCAGGCAGGAAAACTCTAGCTACACATGCCTGTATAGGAATGCACTTCGGCCATTCTGATTTGTTAAAACAGCATCATGGGTGGTACTCCCTGTGGCAGCTCAACTGGGGTCAGAAGTCTTAGAACCTTGGTGCCAGTCTAGGGCAGCCTGCCAGTGCCCCTGTGAGTGGGAGTTAGTGTGACTGCCACTGGCTGTCACTGGAGTAAGACGCCATCACCCACAGGGACTGTGCTGCTGACCACAGGCTAGGAAAGTTGGTGCCAGAAAGGACAGCTCTTCCAATCTGATGGGGCCAGGGAGCACAGTGCCCGCCTGTGACCTCACATTCACAGGTCTGATCTGCGTAGGGATTTTCCAGATCATTTGCCTTCATCCTACAGAGCAAACTGGTTTCCCTTCCCCTTGCCTGTTCCCCTCTTTGATGGAGATGTTTACTAGTGTTATCAGGTGGAAAATGTCACTGACTTTCTGGGGCTTGTGATTCTGCGGAATGCTACTGCCTCTTCTCAACAAATTTATAGTTTCTGCTTATTCATCTGTTTCCTTTCCCAAACAGGCTGGAAGTTAAGAGTATCTCAATAGTTAAGAAGCTTTTATCGGCCAGGCGGTGGTGACGCACGCCTTTAATCCCAGCACTTGGGAGGCAGAGGCAGGCGGATCTCTGGGAGTTCAAGGCCAGCCTGGGCTACAGAGTGAGTTCCAGGAAAGGTGCAAAGCTACACAGAGAAACCCTGTCTCAAAAAACCAAAACAAGAAAAAAAAGAAGCTATTATCAATTTTCTTGGCTCTTTTTGGATATTGTTACCTCTCGATCAGGGCTTTCAGTACATTTGCCACATTTATTTCATTTTCTTTTGCCAGTGAGCCTAATAATGATTCTCCCCCTCCCTTCTTTATACTTCAGTCTACCAGGTAGAGACGAACATCCCACCACCTAGATCAGCCAATTGCTCTTTGCTTGCCTTGTCTTCTCTCACTGTGATGGGAGGTTTCTATCCCTGCCTCTAGACACGCCTAAATCAAGAGCACAGTGGATATCTGCCCTGGGCATTGGAACAGCATTTGATCCCAAATTTACTTAGTTTATTGCTCTCCCTTCCAGCTCCTTCTGAACCACCCTTTCTCACATTCCCTCCCAATGTCATAGCTTGTTTTTTAGTAGCCCACTGAGTCCAGTTAATGCTCACTAAATGCATATGGCTGTGGGGGCATTTGCAGGAGCATGGGCATAGAACAGTCACGGGCCGTACCCCTAAAGAAAACCGACTTTCTCACCTCTAGCTGCCGTCAACTGCAAATAAACCCTTAGCTAGAGGTTCATCCTCATGCATCCCTCCCCATCCATTCTGGAATGTTGTCTGGCTTGATCTTGTAGAGGCAGCCATAGCTGATGAGAGCCTTCTGGGACATGACAAGCCCATTCTACTTTTGATGCCTCCTCAGGATTTAATATTTGGGTAACCCAAAGATGTGGACTCTTTCTTCCTTACCCTCCCTACAGGGACAGCAGAGGTAAGGAAGAATCTACTATGGTGTCTGCCTGGCTGAAAGGCCTAGAGGTGCAAGGGAAGACATCCCCCTTTGTCTTCTGAAGGTTCATTGGAAAGGCTCAGCACCAGGCAGAGTTATAAGAGGAAAAAGGCAAGGGGGCCCCAAAGTATGATTACCTGACCCCCAGAGCCCATTCAGAGGAAGGAAAGAAGGCAAAGTGCTTCGCTGCAGGAATTCAAGATGGGACCTCTGGGAACAGAGGTGTGTTAGGATATAACCAAAGCCCCCAGGGAGTCTCTTGAATGGACGCTGGGCATGGTAGTTCATGCCTATGATTCCAGCACTTGGAAGGCACAAGCAGGAGGATCACTATGAGTTCAAGGCCAGCCTGGACTACATAGTGAATTTCAGCACAGTCCATGCTACAGAGTGAGGTTCTATTGCACAATTAACCAAATTGTTGAGATTCTATTGCACAATCAAACAAATGACCCAATAGAGAGCTGGCTGTGGAGTGGTGATGGCTGACCAAAGAGAGTTTAGAATTGCTTCCAGAAGTTTTCCTAGTCACACAAGTGACCTTGGAAAGTTCCCCTGCTGCGTGTGGCTGGGAGGAACAAGAAGAGGTTAGAAAGTGCTTGGCTCTGAGGCAGCCTCTGCCACTTCTGCTTTCTTCTTCTTCCGAGGTCCTTGGTGTGTCAGAGAACTGTGCTTTTGGGTGTCATTTCTGAGCTTCAACAGGACCTTGGAGAAGGAAGCTGTATGCATTCATACAAAGTCAGAAAGCTGGCGTTATGGAGAAGCGGGAGGGGATGAGAAGGTTTCACATGTGTTTAGTTCCCAACAAAAAAGGGCACTCACCCAACAGTGCCAATACAGCTTCAAGCCTAGGTCCCAAGCCATGACCCAGAATGAGGCCTGCTTCCTGAATCTGCCTGCCCTGGCTTCTCATGGAGTCTCACCAGAGTCCAGTGCCAAGTGCCCCTTGTTCTTCTCTTTGGATGTGCACAGTCCCTGTCTAGCTCCTCAGCCATGTCCACTCTTACCTTTCAGACCCATCTCCATCCGGGTCTCGCTGTAGTTACTACTGGACTTCTCCTGGGAGGTGTATACAAATGTCTATTTACCGCAGATCGGACATCAGCAGCAGATCTAAGTGACATGCCAGTTCATGTCCAGCCTGGGGAAGTAGTGAATTTATTGGGCCTACTTTCAAGAACATGGGTGAAGGGCTCTTCACCAAGAGCACAGGCAACATCCAGATGGCTCCATCACCAAATACCTACCCTGGCCTAGATGGTGACTTTCTAAGGGCTTCGTAAATAAGGCCCTGCCTTTCTCCTCCTGTCCCCTCCAGTTCCTCCCAAGTCTGTGATCAGCTCCATGTATGACATGTAGCTGGGACAACAGAACCAGAATAACGGAGTGGCTGGGATCTCAGTTGATGCTGTAGGACTTGTCCCTCTTCAGTGAGGACCATCAATGACAGGTCCAGCTTTTAAGAGCCCCAGGCTGCTAATCACAGCTGATCTGATGAATACGGAAACTCTGCTTGGAAGAATGGGGTTCCCAACACTGTTTCTTTCACTGAGATCTGTTCTCTGCTATCTTTTTCTGTGCATTACCTAGACGCTGTCATGAGTTATCCTTAGTGTCCCCTGCAGCACCCGAATTTGTGACTTTTTTTTTCTTCAGAGAAAGCTCATGATGTAGTATAGAAGGGATGTAGTGGTTACTTGTGCCCAAATGGGCTCAGTTTCCCCTTGGATCTGCAGACGCCCAGCGAGTAACTATAATTAGGTAAAAGTTTGGTGTCTTTATCTGTCTCTTCTGCTGCCTTAGCTGCTGGCTCAGATCTCCACACAACTCTGCACTCATTTTAATCACTGACGACATATTCCTCTAGAGCCTGTCATCCTCCCTACTCAAGGCCGGAGGCAACTAAGGGGTATTTAACACTTGCAGGTTATTGTAAGCAGCGAGTGTCGACTACCAGCTTTCATGAGGTCCTGTGCCAAGCAGTGTCTAGATGTCTCCTGTGACCCACCTGGACCTCAAAGACCTAACTCCATGTCGCCTTTCAGATTTACCCTCTTGTCTGAGCCCGCTTTTCTGTCATCACCCTTGGATTCTTGGACAACAGGTCTCTCATTGGTGAAAACCTAGGGTTGGGTGTAGCCACCCCTCAGCTCCTCTGGTAGCGGTGACTTTGTCCCTTGTCAAGGCTCCCCATGGCTAGCTATCCTGAGACAATGACTAACAGACCATAGGTGATGTAGACTGTTGGCCCGTACATGCTCTGGACTCCCCATATGTGACTGAGAACTTCTGTCAGTGCCCTATGTGAACAGATGCCTCAACCCTCTCTGCCTTCCCAGAGATGCCACGCTGAGAACTTGGAGGGGAAATCCCCTTCCTGCTTCACCATCACCTTTTCCTCTCCTCTCTTCTCTCCTCTTCCTCCTTTTCCCTGTCTTCTCCTTTCTTTAAGTGTCTCCCTAAATGGCCACAGACCTGTGATCTTCCTGCCTCAGCCTCTCAAGTGCTGGGATTGCCGGTGTGTACTACCATTCCTGACTGTTTCTCTCTTGGGCGACTGGATGAACCCGTCATTACACAGGTCATGTGATCTGAGACTCTTTCAGCCATAGGATGGCCCATGACCCACAGGGTAATGCCAATCTGCACAGTTGCTCTGCAGCTGCAACACGTGACACAATACTGTGGAGTCTTGGGCCTCACGGCCAAGCCATGTGGCTGGGCTGTATTCGTGTAGTTGTTGGTGCTTTTGATTGGTGTTTACTAGACCGTGCTTTGTCTCTATAACTGAGTGTTTTCTTCTTTATTTTTCCTTCTTCCTGTTTCCTGTAGCTAGTGGACTGTTCCTGTCAGCAAGGTACATTTTTAATATGGCTGCTTCGGTTTTCCTGTCTAATTACTAAGGCTAACAGCCTTGCCTTGCCATTTATAATAAAAACAAAGCATGCTCTAAACCGTGGGTAGAATGCAGTTAACTCTCTTGAGATGTGGTGAGAGGAGAGAGTTTCACTGTCTCAGGGACAGTGGCCTCTTCTCTTGACCAGGGCCATATATATGTGAACTCTATCCCAACAGAAGTACACTTGGGAGGGGAGGCTCTCCAAGGATGTCGCTGAGCTCGGGCTGAGGCTAGGGCATGAATTGAACTACTGTCGAGGGTTTCCAGATGTTCTGTTCTCTTCATGGGCATCTACTTAGTACTTAGAAGTGTCTGTGTGTTTCTCAGATGTGAAGTGGGCTTTCTCCTGCATCAGTGGGTGGAGGGCACGGCACAGTCAGTGCATTTGGAGTGACCATCTCAACTATTAGGACCAGAGTGTCTATCCGGATAGTAAGGGAGGAAATTGACTAGAAAAGAGTGGCAGGGAGCCAGAATACCGAACACCGCAGAATGTTCTAAATTTAGTGCCAGTTCGCCTAAAGAGAATAGAGGGGGCTTGTTTGGGCTGTTTCCTTAACAGCAGGTCCAAGCATCCCGGGGCCTCGGAGCAGAGTCACAAGGTGCAGAGTGATGTTCACATGTTCAGATGAAGTCTGATAATACTGTGCACCGAAGCTTAGCTGTTTAATAAACAGAATGGCCAAGCATTTGGTTAGGATTAGGAGTATAAGCCAAAAGTCATCTGGAAGAACCCCACTGGGGAGTGTCTAGTCCGAGGGACTGTCGAAGGGCTGTTTAGGTTCGCTTTACATCCAGGTCTTTTGGAGCAATGAGGATGGTACAGAGGGAAAAGACGTTGACTGGGCATGTGGATGGGGAGGCCAACGGGTTCCATTTACATGGTAGAGGTGGGCTGGTGTGCGTGGACCTGTGTGGGTCTAGGAACTGGTGCTGGCTGTGTGCTCCTCCCCAATTCCTCAGACCAAGACCAGATCTCTCTGCCCTGGTCACAGCATTTATCCCTGTGTATTCAAGGAAGGCAAACAACATGCTGGGGTGGGTATATAACAGTAATCAGAGCAGAGGGAAATCCCTGAAGCTTATGTTTTTCTGGAGTAACCCCCAAGGGGTAGTAATAATGGGTATTTACTATGTTCTGGACATTATTATAATGGCTCTGTGAATATTCATTCATCATACTAATGGCTAAATCGTGTGCAGATTAACGTTGCTATTTTACCTGTGTGATGTGAGGGCAACTCACAGCCCACCAAATTCTCTTCCTTATTGGCTAACATCTCATCAGCCTGGCAATGGCCAGAGAACTCAGGTCCACAAACAGCATGCGGAACCTGTGTGAGACTCTGTTCATGGTAGGAGACAGCTACATATTATTTCACAGGGAATTTCACCCTTCACATGCTCTGAGAAGAGTTTTGACCCAGGACCTTCATCTCCATCTCCACATGTGAGATCTGTATTTCATAAAATTTTTATTTTATGTGGAATTTATACTAGTGGAATCTATGGTAGCAAAATTTTTAACATTACTTTGGGATGTTTCCCAGTGACCTGCCTTTCTAGTATTCTATTGAGTGTATTGCTCATCTGAACACAGCATGCCAAGGTGGGTGTAATGCCCACATGCTGCCCACACTTGTTTCTGGTCATGATAAATGGTGGCTTGCTTTCAGTAGTGGTATGCAGTGATGTCATACATTGCTAGTTTGAAAACATGAACCTGACCTAGGAAAGTGGGTCCATTCATTACGGCCTAACTTCTCTCCTTAGGAAGCAGAAACTAGTAAGTTTGAGATATTTAGGGGGTGTGACTAGAGAGATGGCTCAGTGGTCAAGAGGACATACTGTTCTTGCAGAGGACCCAAGTTTGGCTCCTAGCACCCGCATCAAACACCTTACAGCCATCTGTAACTTTAGTTCCAGAAGATCCAATGCCTTCTGGCCTCTGTGAGTACCTGCATACATGTGCACATGCATGTGTGTGCATGCACACACACACACACACACACACACACACACACGATTAAAAATAAAAGTAAAATATTTAAATATTTTTATAAAAGAAGAAATTCAAACTATGGGATGGTTATATGAAATATATTTTCATAAAATAGAACAGACATGCTGTTAGTCTTTTTCCCAAAAATGCAAGTAACTAATTGTTCTTTGTGGAAGACAGAGAGCATTATAAAGCAGAGTCATCCCCTTTCCTCCACATGGGCCTGCTTCCAGCTCTTTAATGTTGCCATATATCTGCTGGGGGTGGTCATGCAGGAATTGAATCCATGGATACCGATAATGAATCTATTTGTTAAGGGGTTATATGGGGTATCATACAGGATATGGCAATTTCAGTCCCAGAGTCCCTGGAAGGCTGAGAACCGGTCCCACACTGTTTCACAATGCCTGGCCCAGTCTTCATCATCCAAGTGCACAAGAGAGAAGGGCCCGTATACATGCTTCTCAGGTCTTAAGCTAGCCAAGAGGCCATGCCCTAGGGGCTGGTACCCCAGTGTCATATGTAGAATGAACATGCACTACAGGGTGGAGCATTGTGGCTGCACTTTGATACCCTGTGAAATAATCTTCATTCCTTGTTAGAACAGAGACAAAGGAAGGCACATGGTTATCTCTTGACAGTGGAAACAAGGACGCTTTCCACTCCCCGTCAGCTCCAGTACTCTCAGCAATCTGTCTGCTTCTTTCTCTTTCACAGCCAGGGGACTGACATCTTGAAAGGCATCAGGGATCTTGTTGCGTTTCTTAATTTTCTGTTGACATTTGCTTGGTAGTAGAGGTGACAGGAAAGGAGCCCTGTTGCCACCCCTTGGCTGTTGTACTTCCCCCAGCTGTCTTCTGGGGTTCAATCCACTCCCTTTTTGCTTCAGAAAAGTACATTATTTGAGGTTAGAGGCTATGTCTTCTCTTCCATTTTGCCCATGGGAAATAGTGAGTGCTCAATAAGGGTACGCATCTCCTTCGGGTGAGTTTCTCCCACATGTTTGGGTAGCTGAGAAACCTAGGCTTGTGTGGCACACAGTAGGAGGGGATCCAACCAGATGCTCAGGGCTGTCGTCTCCCTCCAGGCCAGTGGGCACAGTCCACCCACTTCAGTTCTGCTCTTTGATCTGAGCTCATGCCCATGCCTATGTTTGCATATCTAAAATGGAGATGCGCTGTGATTGGCAGCCGTGAGGGAACACATTTTTCTCACAATAGTGGCCATCATTAGTCACCTATACACTGTACAGTGCTATGTACTGCTGAATGCTGTTACAGAGCAGTGAGAAGGAGTCAGGACTATAGGAAGCCCATCATCCAGTTCATTGAGAAAACCAGATCCTGACCATTGGAATATTTGCAAAGTTTTTTTTTAAGTAAGTATGCATGTATGTGTCTGTGTGTGTACTCATGCATGTGTGCAAATATTGCATGTTAAGACTTAATCCTAACTCAGTTTCTAAAATCGAATGGTGACAGGACCTGAGCTTGAAAAGCTTCACTCTTTACTCATGATGTTGACGAGTAGCTGGATCTAGTAGCTAGGCAGTTACAACGTGTAACACCAAGGAAAGTTTGTCAGAGGGAAATTGAAGGCCCAAAGCAGCAAGAATGGAAGACTTTTCCAGCCAGGCTATGTGTGATACCTCTGCAAGGGTGTGACTTGGTTGTGTCTACTTCTCTTGGATGGAAGGTACTTCAAGCATGAGTGATGCCGAGCTTGGAAGAAGTGATGTGAGTGTACTGTGCCTAACCCTTTTGAAAGGATGCTGTTTTTCTAGTGTAGAGTAAGTCATATTCTGAAAGAACCTAGGATTTCCTTGGAAATGAACCCTGCATCATGATGCATGAAGCTCAAGAAGGCTGGAACATCCAGGATGTTTCTGGATAGCAGTAAAACTAAGTGGATTAAAAACCTGGGGTCAGAAAGAGATACATAATGGTCAAGACAAGCATGACCTCATCCATGTTGGGATATTCCTGGTTTATCTCAATGATTGTCAAAGACCTCATGGAGATTCCTAAGACAAGGTCCTGTGTGAAGCCCAACATACCACTCTAATGGCTTTTGTTTGTTTGTAGTATCTGAGAAGTTACTGGGGAAGAAAAACCATTTAACTCAGGGGCAGTTATGGGAGAGCTGACTTAAGATGGCTGCAGTCATGTCAAGCTGAATCCACCAAGAAGGAAAAAAAGCATTGTGGAGGGTACTAATGAAGGAAAAAAAAACAAACAAATATTGGGCGCCAACTAGGGAAGCTGAAATATAAATGTAGCCAGGCCGTGCCACATCCATCTACTGCTCTTTAAAGATAAGTGAGAGCATTGATGTAAAAGGTGTCTAAGAGAGATAAATAAATGTTACAATAAGGAACACTTGTGTTTCTTTTTTGTCTGACCTTTAGTAAGTTTGGCTAGGTCACACTTGGTGTCGTTGATTCTTACAATATCAAATATGTATGTTTACTGTAAATACCAAATTGTATTTCAAATCAAAATGAGATGGTTTTCAGATTATCCTCCATGTGGATTATCTATACCATTTTTATCATAAATAATGGAAAACTGAATAAAGATAATGATAATATTGATATTTGTGACAGTTCTTTCCTGGTTCAAAGCATTTCTTGTTGAATGGAACAAACAGAAAATATATATAAATGTTTGAGATGTTTTGTGCATAATATTTTCAGGAAACCTGTATCTGTGGACATAATAATTTGCCTGCCTTAGAATTCACGATGGCACTTTCTTCACATTCATGATAACAATAGATGCACATTTTCTATCCAAGAAAAGACAAGCATGTTCTGTCCCAACTAATCAAGGTATTTGTACTCCAGAGATGGGTGGCCTGAGCTGAATTGCCAAGTTAAAGTGGCAATCTTATACGCTGGATTTATAGATATGTGGAATATCAATAGGAAATCTGTGTGTGCAAGTAAACAAAACACAGCTTTGTGTTATGGAAATTACAAAACCATGGCTCAAATAGGCTTTGAAGATATCTTAAGTCAAGCTGACTTCTGAATCCCAGGGCATTATACAGGATCTGCAAGATCGTTTGTTAGACCCTAATACGAGTAATTGCGAGTCCCGGGAAATATAAGCTTTTCAATAGAATAGAAATTTTGCAGCAGAATCTCCTGGCTTGGGATTTACTTCTTGACTAACTCTTCCCCCCACCTTTGTCCCCCCCCTCCTTTCTCTCCTTCTCCCTCATTTTTTATCTTCAAGTGGCAATTAAATGATTTAATGAATAGCATTCTCTTCCTTCTGAGGTTGTGAATGTTTTGGTTAGCTTAGAGCTAAATGGGACCCCTTCTCTCAACTCTCGGGAGTTAAAAATCTCATTAGATTGAATGTAAAGTTCAGTGGTGGTGTGCATGCTTAGCAAGCAGAAGGACTTCCCTTAATCCATGGTATCTGAAATAATCTGAGGAACACAGGTAGAATTTATTTTATTGTTTTCATAAACTGGATAGAACAGGATGTGGTAAATGTTTTATGTTGCTTCCTCGCATTCACTCCCATGCTTTGAGTGCTCAGAGCCACATTCTTCCTGAGGATCACCCCTTTATAGGTCTTGGGTCTCAGGTGGAACCCACTTCTGTAGAAGTGGGTCAGTGTCACTCACAGGTACCCAGTCAGACTCGGTGTCCCCTGTCTACCTTAGTCATGATACTTGATTTGAACTTGTGTATCTGACGTCACTGCTTCATATCATCCTGTCACCATAGTTACTCACTGAGAGACTGAGACCATCCAGTCAGAATGAGTGATGAGACACATCACAGTTAGCAGGCAGAGGCCAGTTCTATATTCTTATGGGCCTTGAAGAAGTTGGTCCAGTTGACAGTCTCGCTGTCTGAGTAGAAGGCCACCAATTGAGGGCAGAGAAGAATGATAGAGTCTGAGTTAGAGCTAGCCTGTGTGGCCTTCCTTTATCATGCACCTGGAAGTACTGTAATCAGTGTACTTGTTAGTCACATGAGCCTGCATTTGTTTATGGTTCCTTTTGAGACCAGGCTGACTTACCACGAATTTCCAGTCACTACCAAAACTCAATAGAAACTACATTCGGTTGGAATATGGGGCAGGGCTAGGCATTCATCCTGCATCTCTTAACTCCACTGAAATGTTTTAAGCACAGATGGTAATCATCTGTCCTGTACTGATTGTGCTGGGTATATTGTCATGTTCTGGAGTCGTGTTTAGGCTCAGTTTTTGGTTTCCGATTGGGAGAATATAAGTTTCTCGTGTATTCTGGACATTCACAATCTTACCTTTCCTAGGCTGTGGGGAAAACACCCACTCTTTCTGTTTTCGAGAAGGGCTAGATTATAGTTGGCAGTTATTGATTATCTGTACTGTGGAGTGGAGCCATGGTCTTAAACATTGCCAAAGGTTATTTATATTTTACTTTGAAACATAACCCTTGGGGAACAGCGCTATCTCCTTTATCATGTCCGTCTTAGGCCAGTGCAATAATATATTTATTTTCAGAACGTTCCAGTTAACGTTGCAAGCAAGATCACTGGCTGGCATCAGAAGCCGTCTTGGGTTTTAATGTAGGCTTGTGGATAACTTGTAAGGCAAACAAATGCATGGGGGAGTAGAGTGGGGTTGTCACTGAGTAGTGGGGCCCAGAGTCCCATCCCCAGCACCAAAATATATTTTTAAAATTTAAAAATAGATGCATGTACCTCACAAAGAAATACATTACTTCTCAGAAGATATGTGTAGACACAGTGATTTGGAAAGGTGTGCCGCCAAAGGTGTTGTATCTTGATGCTCTAGAAGAAAGTCACGTGAGTGCTGTGAGATCACCCCCATAGTCTGCCTCTCAAACCTCAGCACATTTTTCACTATTTTTACAGGGTTTGTGCTAAAATTGGGAACATGTCTATCATTTTCAGGCAAGATGCCTCTTCTGTTTAGACTTTCGAGAGCTGACAAATGGTCGGAATGTGCCATCTGACTGGAGTCTGTGGTGCTGCGTTTTGTTCCAATGATGAATTGGCTTTTTGCAGAAGGAAAGCCATTGGAAGCATATGGTCCAACAGTTGGCTGTGGGATTTGTTTGTTTATTGTCACTCTGGAAGCTGCTGTGACCTGGCTTCGCTGTGCCCTTGAAACTCCAAGACGCTCTGGTCGATGTGTTTCTTGTATTAAAATGGACACCGCTTTCACTTCTAAAGCAAGGAAACCAAATTTTGTGGTTGGACTGTGAATGAAACTGTGGATCCCTTTCCTTGTGAGAACCTCTCTTTTCTGATCCCCCAGGAGACAGTTTTTCTCTAGCATGTGAGGGAGTCATTGTCATTGTCAAATTCCCTGAGAGATTCTTCCATTTCCTCATCCCAGCCTGGGCACTGTGGCTTCTCCCGCTTCCTGCTGCAGACACCCCAGCCATCGCAGAGGTGGTGTCCTTACAGTGTTTCCTGCTGTGTTGCTGTAGATTGCAGGGTGAGGACTTTGTGTCACACTTCTTTGCCTAGTGAGTGCCCACCCTGGCAGGGTTCCTTTATCCCCTCATGTATCAGGAGGCATTGTTTCCTCTTTGTCTTTGGAACTCTGAGCAGCTCTCCTGAACTCTTCCTGCCAGCCTCTAATTCTAACGTCTGAGCATGCTGGGATTTTTGGACCTGCTGCTGATTCTGGTCTGCCTTCCACAGGCTTGCCTTTCTTCTTGTATGTACGATGTTTTCTTCATTTGGGGGACCTCTTTGGAGCAACAAGATATAATTTAACTTCAGGTACCACGGGATCCCTTGGCTCCAACAATGTCAGTCAGCATCTGTGTCCTTCTCTAGAACTGCTGATTTCACTTGATGCTGTGGTTTCATTCAGGCTTTCTCCCCACGGCATGAGGGATGTTTAATGATAACTTCAAGTTTCTGACCCTAAAACTGAAGGCTAAAGAGGAGGCAGACCATCCTTCTCCCCTCCACATTCGTAATGCACACACCATGGAGGACTATCCTGGGAATGCACATGACGAACTCCATGTTTCCAGATGGTGGGGAATCCTCATTTGGCAGCCTGAATGGTCAGCTTGTCATGATTGATGAGTGGCCCTAGAGTCTGTGCAATTGAAGTGTCCCCTTGAAGAGTTGACACTGTGTGAACAAGTGTCCTCTGTCACAGAAGAAGGTGAGTGAGTACTTATCAGAGTGCATTTTGAGAGCTAAACAGACAAAGTAGGAAGACAAGAAACTTCACATTTTAGCTCATCTGCTTGAGTAGGAATTTGTACTCAAATACCTTATTCTTCATAATATGTAGATGCAGGTTGCCACGGGGTCACATTGTCTGGGTTCGTCTCCCCCTTCACTGCCTTCCTTTGGTGTCCCCATATTGCTGCTGCCTGGGCTGTTTCCAGCCTGTAAAAAACTTCGCTTAGAGCTGGACCAACTGGAAACAGAGGTTGTGTTTTTGATTCTTGATTTGCACCCTGACCCACATCGTGGAAACTCTGGGATTCCGTGGTCTCTGGTCAGAAGAAACGCCATGGGAATACCTGGGTTGCTTCACCATGCTGGCTGTCTGCTTGATAGTCATCCTGTCCCCAACAGCAAGAGGCTGGCTTCCAGACAGGACAAAGAAAGAAAAGGTACCCTGCTCTTTTCTGAGACCCTTTTTTCAGTTATAAAATATGGCTTAAATAAGGTTGGCTTTGGAATATGTCCTCAATTTATATGAAGGGGTAAGCCTACTTTAAAAAAAATAAAATGTTTTCATTTTCTTTAAAAACCCTTGCAATTTATTCTCTCAAGAAACAATGTAACTTCAGGAAATGGAATACCTTTCACTGTAAATGTATAAGTTTCTCTAATAAATAAACTATCAGGAATGTCTCGGTCTTGATTTCATTCCAGGGGTCTTAGCATTCCCAGGTTGCTCCATCTCTCCAGCCATAGGGAAGCTCCTGGATGACTCAGCTTGATCTGAGATGGCACCATCTCATTAATTTCTTTTTGTGGAATATATTGTACCCAGATCCGTCTGACTTTTCCTCTTGACTGTGAAACAGATTTTCCTCCAGTGGCTGGCTGTTAGATTTTGTTCATTCCACCAGTAGCCCATGACTACAAGGAAAAGAGCTCAGGATTCCAGTGGGAACAGAATGTGGCAGGTCACAGAGGGCTCTTCTCCTGTGGGCTTCAATGACATCTCTTCAGGTCTCCTTCCTGCACCCCAGCCTTACCTCCTGCACTAGCACCAGAGACAATGAAGATCAAATTGATCACACATCATTTTCTTTATTTTTAGTTGTGGGCATGTGTATGTATAAGTGCATGCATGCATATGTGTGTTTGGGTATATATCTGTACACATGCATTGGAGGTCAGAGGTCAACCTTAGGTGTCATCCTCAGGAGCCAGTCACTTTATTTTTGTTTTGTGTGTTTGTTTTTAGGATACTGTCTCACCTCAGCCAGGAACTCACCTAGTAGACTAGGCAGGCTGGCCAGTGAGCCCCACCCACCTGTCTGTGCTTCTCCAGGACTGACATTACAAGTGCACACCTCCACACCCTCCTCAGGTCTTTATGTTTACAAAGCAAGGACTTTACTTATTGCGTTGTCTCACCAGTCCCCCAAAAGCACTCTGTGTGTGTGTGTGTGTGTGTCTGTCTCTGTCTGTCTGTCTGTGTATAGTTAGAGTCTGTCTGTCTGTCTGTCTGTGTATAGTTAGAGTCTGAGCCGAGAGCTTCACACATGTTCAGCAGATACTCTCCCAGTGATCTGTAGCCCCTGATTATATAGAGTTTTAGATATGAAGGCATGTAGTTTCAATGTTCAGATTCAGTGGGATACAGAGGTGCTGATGCAGAAGTGCTGGTGCTGATGCTGATGCAGAGGTGCTGATGCAGAGGTACTGATGCTGATGAAGAGGTGCTGATGAAGAGGTGCTGATGAAGAGGTGCTGATGCAGAGGTACTGGAAGATGCAGAGGTGCTGATGCAGAGGTGCTGATGCAGAGGTGCAGATGCAGAGGTGCAGATGCAGAGGTGCTGATACAGACTTGTTCATGTAGAGGTGCTGGTGCAGATGTGCTAATACAGAGGTTCTGGTGCTGATGCAGAATTGCTAAAGCAGAGGTTCTGGTGCTGGTGCAGATGTGCTAATGCAGAGGTTCTGTGGTGATTCACAGGTGCTGGTGCACAGGTACTGATGTCCAGGTGCTACTGCATTGTTCCAGGCATATAATTTTTAACTAGAAGGCATTTGTGCAGCTTTGAATCCATGACTTTTAGCTCCAATAATGAATGGGCTTGTGGGTCCATATCCA
This sequence comes from Peromyscus nudipes, assembly GCA_902168325.1. Classification (NCBI taxonomy): domain Eukaryota; kingdom Metazoa; phylum Chordata; class Mammalia; order Rodentia; family Cricetidae; genus Peromyscus; species Peromyscus nudipes. Next base: position 37,413 of record CABHPH010161196.1, read on the forward strand.
CACGTCTTAGTGGCTGTGACCATGAATGCTGGTGAGACACATAGAAAAGCATCTTCAAAGAACAGTCTGGTCATGTGACAGAAGTTGACAGTGAGATGTCTCTTTACTCTAAAAACAAAGTATGGAGGCAAGTGGCTGAGTCACTGGACGTGGCAACCTCAGGGGTTCTCTCATAGATCACAGGGCTGCCTGCATCTTGCTAAGGTGTGCTGGCTTTTGATAAGCTACATATTGGGTATTTTCCTAAACACCATCTTACATTTGTTTACATTTTCCCAGGTTGCTGCAGCATAGGCAGTTGGATTGTCCTTCATTTGCAAAGAGAGAAACATGTGTGCATGGTGCAGTAGCTGTGCGGTGAATGGAACCCAGATGGTCATTGCTTAGGGGAGGTTCATGTTCCTATGTGTTGGTAATGAGTGAGAACTTTGTGAGAGTCTGTTGGAGTCCAGCTCCAACATGCTCCCACCTTTCAAAGTGTTCTTGGGTGGAGGAGAGAGGAATGAGGAAATATTAGGTAGAAAGATAGAAAGAGACAATAAGAAAGACAGACACAGGTTAGCTTCAGGAGGGCCCTGGATCAATACCCAGTCGCCCAATCGTTTATTCAAAAGGGCTTTTTATAATACACCAAGGGGAGAGGCGAAAGACCTTCCCCCTTGCAAGATCAAAGCACAAAGTACCAACAAATGTACAAACACCTGGTAACCACACCCATGGCCAAATCATCCCATTATGCAGCTTTGCTGGGTAAAGCAAGCTCAGATTTTCCGACCTTGAGTACAAGCTCACTAGGAAGCCTTTGTGAGCCACCACAGTTTGCCCTTCTTAATAATATAAAGGGTCCCTTAGACCCCCTCAGATGGACTGTGCCTATCTTAGGTTGTCTTCTAAAGTCAGACAGTCTTACCTGTCTTCAAGATACACTTTCCACCAAGTATACTGTCTTTGGTTGACAGCTAGCAAGAAGGATTTACCCATCTCTGACTACCAGCCTCTGGCAGGGCAAAATACATAGCCTAACTCCATGCAACTCTGAAGCCACTTTTCCACTAAGAGATTGCAAATAGTTGAAATAATTATGCAATACTCTTGTTCCTTATGGCTGCTATACCTCATAATAAAGGAGTAGAGGATAACAAAGATGGAATGATCGTTTTGAATGGATCTAAGATAACTACAGCAATCTTAGCTGCACCAAGCCCTTTTTTTAAAAATCAGTAAACTCCTGATGCAACTGCATCAAATCTAAAGACTCCTTAGCATCACCATACCTTGGTTCATTAACATTAACAGGTTAACATCATAATTCTAGTATGAACATTACTATACACAATTATAATTCTCACAGACTTACATCTGAAAGTAAACTCTTAGTAGAAATTATTTACATTTCCTAAACTTTAGCAAACATCTAAAAGCAATATCTTAATAAAACTATTTCTTGCTAACAAAACATAAGGTACATTACCATAGGCTAACATGATTCATACAAAGAACTAGAAATTTTTTTTAAATTTAAAACACTGAGGAATATAACAATTCCCCCTTACTTTATATTTTTTGAAGCTTCATTTTGAGCCTGGGTAGAAAAATCAAACTTCTCTATTTCTACACAAACAGTTCCATTTTTACACAAAGAGTTTGTGAGTCACTACGGTTAACAAAACATATATGGATAGGTGAAATCAAAATTGTCCCATTTCTGCAGTCTGAAAAATTTAAAAAGTCAGTTTTGATACCAGTCTTAATGTTCCACTGAAAGCTTTCTGATACCAGTCTTAAAGTTCCAAATATGAAGAAACCCACAACCAAAAACTTGTTGCAGTTCCCTTGCATGCAATAAGCTAGTTGAAACAAGTGTCTCTGAAACCTCACTTTGCAGTCAGTACCTGTCCCTAGGCAATCTGCTCCAGGGTGAAAGCTGTGTGAACCACACTAGCTGGTCATTGCAGACCTCTTCGAAAAAGCAGCCAGCATGAACCAGAAAGCTCTCTCTTAAAGGAGCCATGCATTTGTTCAAAGCTAGCAAACAGAAACTGCATGGCTTTGGCTGCTGGCTCCATCCAGGCTTTTATAATCCCAGTCCTGAGGCCCCGAGGACTCTCAACCACCTGTGCTGCAGGGGCTCCAGGTGCCTCCCAGCCGCTACCAGCTACAGCTTCCTTGGGTCCCATTATCTGCTCTGCTGGTGGCCCTACACTCAGTGCCCTGGGTCCCAGAAGCCTCCTTGCACTGCCCTGCTTACATAGCCAAACACCAGCCTCAGGGTGGCCCTATGACTCTGCCTCCCCCATCACTGGGAGCCAAGGCTGGTCTGAGTTCCAGCGTGTCTTAACTGAGCATTCTGTCAGCCAGGAGTTTCTACTGGGTTCGCAGCACTACCTCTGCCATGGTTCTGCCCTGGGGGGAATGCTGCCCCACCTCCACAGGGATCCCAATGTCCTTGGAACACACATAAACTCAAAGGTGCCTGCTTCCTGGCCCTCCTGGTGTGTACCTCATGGGCATCTTTCTCTGAAGGCTTTGTCTCTCATGCAGCAGCCACAGCATCCTCCACACTCGCCCTCCAGCTGCCTGCTCAGCTCTCTGTCTGCATTTTCCTGGGCATCCCTCCCTTGGCCCTAGCCACCAGGGACTCCAGCTCCCAGTGACAGTCCTGCTCTGGCCACTGGGGTCTGAAGTCTCTGCTGCACTCTCCAAGTGACTGCCTCTCCTGCAGCATTTCTGCTCAGCTTGTCAAGATTGAGCTGAGCATAGCCTCCAGCCGTATCAGTCTAGGGCTTTCACCAGAACCCTGACTGACTACACTCTCCTCAGCACAATTTCTTCTCATCTCAACAGAAAGCTTGCAGACCCTGGCTGCTCATGCTGTCTCTTGGCATTTGCGGCCTGTGCTATGATGACGCCGTGAGGGTCTCAGCTGCCTGATGTCTGGCTGGAGCAGCTGCTTCTCTCACTGCTGCTGCTGCTTGCAGTGGGGGATTCTGAAGCTGCCACTTGTTCTTGTCTAAGTCTACAGTGGCTTCTTGGTCCCGGACACTGCTTTCTGTGTCCCAGGTCCAGCACTCAAGAAAATCTATTCTACCCTAAGTTTCTATTATACCTTAGCCTTCACAATATCCCTATATCTAAAGTCTATATTTCTCAAACTTCACCACAACTTTATTACAACTTTAAACCTAATTTAATAAATAGAGAGAGAGAGAAAAACAGAGACAGAAAAAGGTACTTGCTGCAGCCTAACTTTAACTACTCTGCTTTATATTTACAATTTTACTCCTGAAGAAAAGAATACAACCACACTCCGGTTAATTCTAAGCATGCCCCCTTAACTTGCGGTGTTCCTTCTCGTTTATCCTCTGTACCCAAGTTCCACGTTCAGGTGCCATATGTGAGGGTCTGCCGAAGTACAGCTCTGACCTGTTCCCACCATTCAAAGGGTTCTTGGGTGGAGGAAAGAGGAATGAAGAAATACTAGGCAGAAAAATAGAAAGAGACAATAAGAAAGACAGAGACACAGGATAGTTTCGGGAGGGCCCTGGGTCAATAACCAGTCACCCAGTCATTTATTCAAAAGGGCTTTTTATAATACGCCAAGGGGAGATGCAAAAGACCTTCCCCCTTGCAAGATCAAAGTATTGACAAGTGTACAAACACCTGGTAACCACGCCCATGGCCAAATCATCCCATTATGCAGCCTTGCTGAGTAAAGCAAGCTCGGATTCTCTGACCTCGAGTAAGGTCTCACTAGGAAGCCTCATTGGACCACCACAGAACTTGGATTGTTCCTGCCCATTGTGATTCAGTAGAGATATGAAATGACATGGACTTGGTGGTGGTGGGGGAGATAAATGGAGCCTTAAGGTTCTAGGCTTCGTTTTTGAGTACTTTTTCTCATTCATTCATTTGGTTTCTTTTTAGGGATTCTCACTCCATAGCCCAGGTTGACTTTAAACTCATTATCTTCCTGTCTCACATGCTGAGTGCTGGAGTTGTAGGGGTGTGCCACCACAAGAGGCTCTGTTCCGGGTTTTTATTTTAACTATTTTGGTACATTTATTTATTAATTTGAATGAGTCTGTGGGGGCTAGCATGCGGTAAACAGTGCAGGATCATAGGAAAGCCGAACCCTTAGAGGTCCATCTACTTTTGTTAGTTATTTTCTTGTTGCTGAGACCTAACACCTGACAAAAACCAACTTAGCTGGGGGAACGATTGATCTGGGGCCCAAAATTTACAAGGATACATTCTTCCATGGCTGGGAAGGCATGCGGCGGTGGTATAATGCTGATCACACTGTGTATGTGTTCAGGAAGCCGAGATGGCGTTGGTAGCCAACGTTCTTCATTTCCCTCATTTTATCCAGGCTGAGGTTCCAGCCCGTGGGATGGTACCACCCACCTTTAGGGTGGATCTTCCCTTCCCAGTTAAATCTCACTGAAAGACACTCCCAGGAGTGTGTCTCCTACATGATCCCAAATCTAGTCAAGTTGGCAGTGACCATTAGCTGTCCACTATGTGACAGCATAATCTCAAAAATGTGTAAATAAACAAATAAGACTGAGGGTTCTAACTGCTGGATTGTAAAGAATGGTTTGCCAAAGGGAGATAGTCTCAGGATATTGGCAAAATATTGACACAGAGTTTTTCTTTGAGCAGCTAACAAATACATACCCTGCCATTCTGCACCTGCCATTCTGCTCCGTAGTCCCCTTCAAAGGAGACTGGTGTCTTTGGCCATGTAATTGTACAGTTGGACAAATGGATCTCTAGGGAAAAGTTGACATGGGGTGGCCCCTCTGGTAATACCATGTTTTGCTGGTGAGGCCCTTTGCTTTTCTGCCAGTGTGCAAACCTCGTGATGGTTCTTTGGCTTCAGGAGTAGCCTAGGAAAGCAAACATATGCAAAGAAAAGAAGAAGGATTCTTCTTTCTTTTCTTTTCTTTTTTTTTTAAGATTTATTTATTTTATTATGTGTGCAGTCAAAAGAGGGCACCAGACCTCATTATAGATGGTTGTGAGCCACCATGTAGTTGCTGGGAATTGAACTCAGGACCTTTGGAAGAGCAGTCAGTGATCTTAACCTCTAAGCCATCTCTCTAGGCCCTCTTCTTCTTTCTTTCACTGTTCAGTATTTGGCTCAGCTCATCAGAAAGGTGCACCTTTGGACTCCGGTGTGTCTCAGCAGCAGAGTGTTTTCCTAGTGGCATGCAGAACATGGTGGATTTGGTTTCCAGCACCCATACTGATCAACAGCTCGTGGATGGTGACACAGCCCTGATCAGCACTAACAAGATCCAGGGGGTCGATAATAATAGTAACAACAGAAGACAGGGTGTCCTGTTGGGAGGAAGATGTGTTGCTAAGTCTCAGGGGGAGTTGGACAGAGCTAGGTAGTTGTTGGTGGGTCAGACTGAACAGTGAGGAAGTTGATCTGTGTTTTATGAATATGAATTTCTCCGTGACATATAAGAATATCTTAATTGATTAGAAGTTTCAGCAGCACCAAGAGCTTTTGCAAAGGAAAAAGGGGACCTGAGGGGTGGAGGACATAGTTTCAAAGAGCTCAGAAGAATGTCCTAGTGCATATTCATTCTCATGGAAACCACTGTTGTCCACCAAGGTAATCAGCTTCTATCAGAGTGCAGGGTTTTTTTTGGTTTTTGTTTTTTCTAATCAGGTTTTCAGCTTTGAACTTCAATGAAAACTGATTTTGTAATTGTTCATCAGTAGGACTAAGTTTTCAGCTTGGTTATCTTTTCATTCAAAGAAGCCTAGCTAATGAGAGCAGGTGTTGGAGAGAAAATGAGCCGTAAAATAATCTCTATCTGTTGAACCTACACCGCAGAATCGGAAGTTGCTGAATTGGCCATTTATTAGCATGTACGTTAGGATCCACCCCTCCCCGCAAAAGCTTCACAAAACACAAAATTTAAGTGACAATATTAGTTTTTATGCACCACAAGATGATGAAAGAAAGCCGTTCCCTTAGGTAAAGGACATGATGTAGATGCTTTCAAATGAACAGTTGTGTGCCATTTTCTAGTAACGGACTTTCTTCCTTGGCTGGGTGGCTGCTGTGTTTCATCACAGAGATACTGGGGAAATATGAGCCTATTAGTGGAAGAGTTCTATGGAATTCCTATTCTGGCTTCACACCTCTCCCTGCTTCTTCTGGTTAGGTTAGAAATAATGACAGGCTGATATGCTCCTCTTTTACATTTCTTCAAAAGTTCTTAACTTTTATAGGAATCACGTTGAATTCACTATCTAAAATCCTGACAGATATGGCCAAAAAAAAAAAAAGGAAAAGAAAAGAAAATGTAACAGAACCTAGTCTCATTTTGCTTGAAACTTCATTAGGGAGCAGAAGCATGTAGTATTAGAAACTGGCACCACTTCAAAATTCAGGTACCAGAACCAAAATATTCTTTGACTAGCTCCCTAACCTTAAGATACTACTTAAGGATGGATCTAATATCTCGAGTGGCACACACAGGTATTGTTAGCAGTCGGTCATCTGTGAGGCATGAAATTGAAAGTTGAGAGTCCTTATTATTGCTGGGGGCTTTTGACCCCTGCCCCTCAGGCTGCCAAATCTATAGGTTGCCTCTTATATCAAAATGTATACATTTCTACTGCTCAACCTCCTGTCTATTTAAATAGCCCCTAGATTACTTATAATACCTATAGCAATATAAATACTATAGAAATAGTCGTTATGCTGAGTTTTCCAGAGAAGAATGATTTTTAAAAGTCTGATATGTTTAAGTTACATTTTTTTTCCTGAATAATTTTGATCTGCAGCCGATGGCCCCTTCTGCTATAAAACTCATGGAAATGGAGAACTCATCTAAGCATGTTATTCTCCTTCCTCTCTCAACAGGAAATAGCTACTTCTAGGCCCTCTGTATGCATCTTGGTTTGTTGTGGAGCAATGCTGTGCTCCACCCTGGCCCCTTAAAGTTCATCTGTGGGGTGGGGGCTTCATGGTAGAGCTCTTGCCTAATATGCAAAAGGTCTTGAGTTTGAGCCTCAGTGCTGAAAAAACAAACAAACAAACAAACAAACAAACAAACGCAAAAGTTAGCTGTAACTGAACAATCTCCCCAACATTATATGGCATGCCCATCATCCAGTGATTTATGGAACTATGACCTCATGGGAAGATGCCTCCAGGCTTATTGACTCAGATGACCTTGTGGATTGCAAAATGATTCTTCATCCACATATCTACATAACACTCCTCAATCTTAGGGATAATTTTTCCCTGAAGTTCCCCCAAGCCTCTGTCTAGTGTCCCTCTGTGCCAGGGAATAGTGAAGGGTGAAGGCTTTAGACAGTTGTCCTCATAAAGACATAGAGACAGATCTGTCTATGAATCCCATCTGTGTCCCTTTTGTGTGAAATGATGTCTGGGAAGTCTGCTTCTCCAGGGTAACATCTTAATTTCATCCTTTGCATCTTCAGCTTTGTGGTTTACTAGATCTAAATGAACTTCTGTTAGTATAAAGAGATAGAACAACTTCCTGGTCATTAAGCACCTGAGAGACTAGTGGGAAGTTAAAG
>CABHPH010161197.1:5725-30353 GCA_902168325.1 Peromyscus nudipes
GACTACCTGAATGTGGAGCTAGCCTGAGCTATAGGGTGAGTGAGAGTCTTGTCTCAAGCTGGAGGCCCTAGTGAATGGCTTGGATCAGAAGCAATGGGAATGCAGGAACACAGGTATGAGAGGCCACATGGGCGGGTGGAATGAGGGGTACAGGAAGGAGAGATGCCTGATTAGAAAACCTAGTGCCTGGGGTGCTAAAGTCTGCGATGGGAGACCTAAGAGGGGCAGGCCTGAAGGCAAGCATGGACTATGAGGGCAGGAGAGGCATACAGCTCTGTTGGTCGAGTGCTTGCCTAGAACCCACTTAGTCAGAGATGCCCATCTTCCTGTAATCTCAGCACTTATGAGGCGGAGGCAGGAGGATCATAAGTTCATCCCAAACTATGATTTTGAGGTCAGTCTGGACTATGAGGTAATGCCTTAAAAAAAAATGGCTGGGCATAGTGGCACATACCTTTAATCCCAGCATTCAGGAGGCAAAGGAAGGCAGATCTCTGAGTTTGAGGCCAGCCTGGTCTACAGAGTGAGTTCCAGGGCAGTCCAGCCAAAGCTATATAGTAAGACCACATCTCAAAAAGAAAACTAACCAACCAGCAGAGCAGGGAGGAGCTGCTACTGTTGGGGATGGACAAAGACTTTCAAACAGGCACCCGGTGGGGAGGGTCCCATCTCCGGTGCTTAACCTGCCACGTGGTCTCTTTAGTGGAAGCTCTTAAGAGCGAAGGATCCCCTGATGTGTGGGGAGCCCCGTGGTTTAGGTCTGGAAAGCTCTTAGTGCTGAGGCCACCTGGGGCAGGTCTGAATACTGGCATTTCTCAAGAGCAGGCCTGGTATTTACTCTTCCTTTGACACTGTTTCACGGCTCAGTCTTTGATTTAGCAACTAATCATTCAAGTTTCATTCTATCAGACATCATGGCATGATAGCTGCCCTTCTCTGGACAAATACAGATAGGTCAGGCACTAAACTGGGTGTGTGGGATACCGAGGAGGGACCGACTTCAGGCCTAGGTCCCTCAGCCCTCAGGAGACTGCTGCTAATCCTGGAATATGCAGAGGGCCTCCACCCTGCTGACCCAGGACAATACAAGGCAGGGCAGCTGCAGGCACATCTGCATCCCTCTCTTTCACCATCAATTCCATGATCTGGCTCCACCCATCCGCTTTGCAGCCCGTGTCTCCCCACCTGGTCACATCGCACTTCTCAGAATGTCACACTTGCTGTGGCTTAGGCCTCTGAGCCGTGGCACAGTTCATTCCCTCCATTAGGAACTCTCCACCTCTTGCACTAACCTCTACTCACTCCCTAAAACCACCGAATCCGGCTGTCACCTCCTCCAGGTCTTCCTCAGAGCCAGGTGCCACCTCAGGGCACCCCCAGCAAGTCTGTGACAGCTCTCTGCTGTGTGTGACTTAGGTTATTTCTCTTCTCCATTGTTTTCAGTCTCTTACTGCAAACAAGAGACTGAAAGTTCCATGGGTCTGAGGTCAGGCAGGACCTTTTGATGGCTGCAGGCAGGGCTCAGTGAATCTACACTATGTTCCCTGAGCCCAGAGGGTCTTGCTTTTGGTGTGTCTAATATCCACATGGTAAAAATTACAAGATGTCTCACTAATCAACTTCCATATGGCCATTTCCTAAGTCCACAGGGTTATCTCATTCCTTAGTATTCTGGTGGAAGCTCCACCTCAGTCCCTGGCACCCATATACCAAGAACCTGGAATGTTCTGGTGGAAGGGCTACCTCAACTCCCCTCCCCCATCTCTCTCCACAAACCCATCCCCTCAAAGCCTACCAAAAGGCCCTCTCTGAGGCTCCAGAGTACTTAAGGCCTGGTAGCCATATTTGCCATGTGACTCTTCCACTGCCTTCCCAAGGATTGCTTTGCTCATTAAACCTGGTTTTATTAATTTGGTTTGATTAGCTTATTACATCAGCGGCATCGACGGCGGCGGGAACTCAGCAACTTGGGATTTAAAACTGATCTTAGAACACGAGAAGACGAAGGAGGTGATGAGGGGCAGGGCTTTACAGCCTCCATTTGGCAATACACAACATCACAAGGGCAAGGGACGAAGGTCAGGAGGGCACTGGGCGCTCTTCCCAGCTGCAGCTCAGGCCTAGTCCTCGGTGGTTCAGTCTTCCATTCAGGTAGCCATGGCAGGCACCTCTGTCACAAGCATTCAGGATGGCCACATTGTCCTCTCAGAACCCACCCAAGCCACCAAGTTAGACACCACACACTAAGTTAGAAGGAGCTGAGGCAGAGGCCCGGTGTGTAAGAAATCTGATTATTCAAATTTATTACCATCAAGAAGTATGCAATGATGCTGTAGTTTTTCTTAACAAATAGAAAACAGACTGTGTACAACAGTGAACTCTACAGCACTAGCATCCACAAGGTAAAAATGAATGTTTCATCCAACACCACCAACCCTGGATTGTTGATCTCCACTTAGCCTAGCTAGATCTGGGGACATCTGCGTCGAGTCCCTAGGCTAAAACAGCTATGCACCCTTCCCCGCCCCCACTTACCTATCTAGATAGTGCTGCCCAGAGGAAGAGGCCCTCTCCCTGCCCCTCAGCAAGCTGAGATAATAAGACTGAGTATAGTACCATGGATACAAGTCCAGTAGTCTTGCCACATTGGTTTATGAGGGCAACTTGGAGTGGAAAAGAGCGAGTCTTGCGGGATCTGAAGACAGCTGCAAACCAGGAGAGAAATCATCTGGCCCCTGCTGAGGACAGACATGTGCTACCAGGCCCACTGGCCTAGACCTGAAGGGCCAGCCACGCCCCCGCTTGGCCCTGAGGTGTGTGGGGCGTGGCACAAGCCCTCACCTGTGCCATTCACGTACCGAGGTGGCCAGAATCCACAGCCTACAAACACCTGCCACACTGCAATGCTGGGGATGATAGCGAGACTCTGTGGGCCCATGGCGAGCCCCAGGCACATTGAGTTGCCTCCCACTTCGGGATTTGAAGTAGAGGCCAGGGGATGAATCTTTATTTCTTTTTTTAAAAAAATTTTTATTTTTGTGATTTTCTAAATTTTTGTTTTTTGAACCTCTGCAAACACGATGGTGATGAGGAATGCCTTGCCAGGCTCCCCCCAGACACGTCTGTGGTTGTGGGCTATGAATGTTAAATGCACACTGGGGATGTGTTTCCTATCGCCTCCCCGCCCACCACTGTCTGTGGGGCCTAAAAAAAGGCTCTCAAGGAAAAACAAAACCTAAAACAAAACAACAACAAAAAAATGTGTTTCCCTGCATTTGGCTGGAATAGGATCTCTGAAAGGCTGGAGGACAGGGTGTGGTGCTGCCTCCAAGGCCACAGCTGACTTGCTCAGGCAGGGCCCTAGCTCTGCACAAGGAAGGCGTGTGCCATCCTTCAGCGTTAAGAAAGGATCCAACGTGAACTCAAAAAGGAAATCAAAATAAGCCCCAACTCCCACAGCAGCCCATCTGCAGTGACAGATTTGCAAAAGGCAAGTTGGAGGGAAGAGGCTAGGATCCCTCCGTCTACCCCGCCTAATGGATTAAAAAGTGGAGGCTTTGCCCCTCCCCCACCCCATGAGAAGCATGAGAAACGCGGAGCTGAACAGAGAGCTTGAAGCGGGGCTCCACTTGGGCCCGGTGGACAAGGGCCCAGAGCCAGGCTGCCAGTCCGCCTACTTCGCCCAGGTGTCCTGGGCTCTCTGACTGGTGTGGCAATGTTCCCGAAATGCTGTGATCCCAGTGGGCTGTGCTCTGCGGGCAACAGCATCCGTGCAGGAGGGCTGGACGATGGTCGGTATGGCTCAGAGGAGCTGGGTCTCCCCCCGGAGCCCCTCAGGGGAGCAGCGGAGGAGAGGGGAGCAGCAGTTACGTTGCATAGTGGTCAAAGCTGCCGAGGTATTCCAGGGCCGCACGGTAGCACAGCTGGTATTGGTCCTGCGAAGACAAGGGGGCTGGCTGGTCAGTGTGGACGGAAGGCAGGGTACTCATGCTGCAGCCAGTGGCTACAGAACTGGCCAAGAGCAGATGCTGAACTCAGAGAGCTGACCAGGTACTCTTCAGAGAGAAGGAAAAAAAAAAGCCTCTGAGGACCCACCTCCCCCCTTTCCCTCTGCCTGGCCTGTATTCACCTCTAACTACTACAACTGCCATTTGTCCGTGCCCAGACTTGTGCATCTTACACAGACTGCTGTGTCCAACCCTGACCCAGAAGGCAGTATGATACCAGAGCGCAGGACAGAGCTACTGACTGAACACAGCTCACTCTCCTCTCCCCTGCAGGTCAGGCAGGACAAGTTACGCCACATGGCTGCAGCATGAACAAATAAATGCACGTGGGCCAGCTGCAAGTGCAGCTGAGGGTTGGAGGGGTGCTGTAGGGAGACAGACACTTGGGTCCCACACACTGGTCTGCATACCTCTGTCTGCACCATTGCAGGGCGCTGTGTGCGGAGGGTCTTCACGGTCTGGAACATGTCAACCACACCCTCGTATCGCATGCGCTCCAGGGCGATGCTCAGAGTGATGAACACTCCGGTGCGACCCACGCCAGCACTGCTCAGAGAATGGCCGTGTCAGGAGTCCTGTTCACCTCAGAAGGGGGGCTGCCCAGGACCACCCTCCACCCCTGGCCCTACATGGGGACTACCCCACCTGCAATGCACTGTGATGGGCCCATCCTGCCCAAACTGCTCCTTAGTCTTGTGCACCTGCCCGATGAAGTCGATGAAGCCTTCACCCGTTTTGGGCACTCCTTGCTCTGGCCAGTCTGTAAACTGGAACTGTCGGATTGTCCTTGACTGCCCATCCTAGGAGAGATGGTCAGGAGCCAGAATTAAGGTTTGTACTTCAGGCAGTAGGGCCTCTAGGCCAGGAGCATAACAACACAGGGATGCACTCCCAAGGACTCCACCCACATGCTCAGGTAGTGTGAGGTACATGCCTGGGTGCATTTTCTCCGGCCAATACTCACCCGGGCATCTGTGACCTTGAATTCACGGAGGATATACTGGGGCATGTTGTACTCAGCCATCGGATCAACAACAAAGTACTGATAGCGAGCAGAGCGCTCCGCTGGCCAGTACTGGTGACACTTCTCCTGTGGAGAGAACACCGGGCACCCCCCGTGGTTAGGTGGGAAGGCCGGGAAAGAGAGTGCCAGGCTTCCGAGGACTTCGGGACAGGAGGCTTCGGGTGCTGGTAAAAGAGAGCCCAAGGCTACACTGATGGGAAGCTGGGGTATGAGAGCAGAGTTTCACAAAAGGAGCGCCATTCCCAGTGGTGGCTGGTGTCCTCCCTGGTATGAGAGGGGCCCTAGGGGAAGGGGTGGGCTCACCCTGCCCATCTCCCGAAGCTTGGTCAGCATGACGATGATGGTGGAATTGTGCTCCCATAACATGCGCCAGAAGTCCTCGGTGCTCTCTGCCAGAGGCCCCTGCGTAGCTATGTAGGCCTTCTGCTGTCTGGGTGACATAAGACTTGACATGCTGGAGGTGCCGCTGCCCACACCCATCCCGACACTGCCTAGATCCTTAGGACCCTGCTCACAGAGCAGCCCTCCTCTAGGAAGCCCTCACTTCGGTATCCAGCTCACTGTTTTGGGCCAGCCCCTACTCCCCACAACCAGGAGCAGACCAAGGTACCACAAGGCATGGTGGGGCAGGGAGGAGCATTCAGACCTGTAGCCATCTAGAAAGCTGGCATTGATGTAGTCCGAGCCTTCCACCCCACGGATGGGCTGCAGACACACTCGAGTCAGCTCATAGGGCATGATATTCACCAGGCGGTTTTTGAACTTGTTGCAAGGCAGGTTGGCACTAATGAAGCGAGATGTGTGGGCCTTGGAGTTGGCCAGTAACTGTGAAGACGAAGGGTTTTGTCAGGCCTGGCTTCCTGCCAAGAGGCCTTCCCAGGACCCAGCCCTGGACCCTGGAGTCAAGCGGCCCCACTGGAGTCCCACCTTGAACTCAAGCTCCATGGCAGTCACACTCTCCCCAGGAGGCACTTGGCCTAGCTTCTGGATGTGGGCATAGAGGTTGCGAGCAGGCACCTCGGTGTGTCCGCACATGGCAGCCTCCAGCAGTGCCTCGTGGATGAACACATACTGGTCCTCGGTCTGCACCATGTAGTTCCTCTGTGAGCGCATGCACGTCACGTGGCCGTAGATGTCAACCGTCTTCTCATGCTTCATCCGCTCCAGCATCGCGTCGATGACAATAAAGCAGCCCGTGCGGCCCACACCAGCGCTGAGGACAAGGGAGCGGCTTGGGGCGGCGGTCTCTGTTTCCCGTCCCACCCCACCGGCGGCTCAGGACTCCCTCACCTGCAGTGCACCACCATGGGTCCTGCGTCTAGGGGGTTACAGGCTTTGACTCGTCTCAGGAAGGCCAAGATGGGAGTCGGGTACTCAGGTACCCCGTGGTCTGGCCAAGCCATGAACTGGAACTGACGCAGCTCACGCTTCTCACTGGAGCCACTCTGGGGAACAGAGTCAACAGAGATGAGGAGGCTTGGGGTTTGCTTGCCACAGACCCAGGGAAGAGGCCAGACCCACCACCCTCTGGTGATAATTCAGAAGCCGCGCCAGACAGTCACGTAACACAGGCTGTGACGACCCCTCAGGTCCTCCAGGCCCCGACCAGCTCCTCACACCCAGGCCACTATCCCTACAATCTAAGTGGTGGATGAGTGCTAGTGCATTCGGGGCCATACCTTATGGAGTGCGAAGGTGCGCATGGTGTATGTGGCCAACTCCACAGTGTCCACCAGAGTCACCTGAATGAGGCCATAGGTCTCAGTGCCCCGGGCTGGCCAATACTGATCACACTTCACCTGGAGGGGGATGGGCAGGACAGGGGGCAAGGTAGAGGCGACAGTGTTATAGGATGCCCAAAGGTTTAAACTGGCAGAAGCAGAGTGAAAAGTCTAGCTCCCCTGGCTACAGAGGACCCCAGCCCTGAACTAACTCTCTCCTTTCTTCTTCACCAAGCCACATCACACTAAGCCACCACCCCTGCCCTCGCTGGTTGAAGGAGGACCATAATTGAAAATTATTTATTCAACACCAGATAGCACCAGGCACATTTTCTGCCAAATTTACCCATAACGTTTATGCCCCATTTTCAAGCTCTGTAAATTTTATGTTCCAGTCAATGCTTCGCAGTGCAAAAGCGGACATCAGCAGCTTCTTCCACTAATTAACTTAGATGTGTGAATGCCCCAGGAACACTCTGACATCTGGGGAACATGTGAACACCCCAGGAACACGCCAGAAACTGGAGAACACTTGAACATTCCAGAAAATGACAGCATTTGGTGAAACATATTAACATCCCAGGAACCCATAAACACCTGGGAAACATGCTACACTACATCGCAGCCATTCCCCAGTATCTAGGGAATGAGACAATACTCCAGGAAAACCATCGCCCTTGGAATCCCTGGAAAAACTTCACAGAAGGTGGTGGTACCCAGCATCCCGGAGTCACTTCCCATCCACGCCCTCACCCGGGATTTCTCCTCCAGCCTGGTCATCATGACCACTGTGGCTGTTCGCTGTTCCCACACCATCCGCCAGAAGTCGCCCATGGTCTCAGGCAGCGGGCCCTGTGTGGCGATGTAGGCATTCTGCTTACGGTAGCCATCGATGTAGTTGGCATTGATGTAATCACTCCCAGGAACACCTACAGATGGCAGGGCATTAGACAGCATTTACTTGGGAGCACCGGGCCAACCCACTGTGTCTCAGAGCAAGGGGGGCAAGAGAGCAAGCTGCCCTGTGCTCACCATCAATGGAGGTGAGGAGGACTCGAGAATGGTCATAGGCGATGACATTTGCATAGCGGTTCTTGGGCTTGTTCACCTCCGAGTTGGAGTTCTCCCACGTGAACTGCTGTCCAGGGTCAATGGACTGCCAGACACGGAAGAAACAGTAGGGTGAGGACCAGTCGAAGGAGGCCTACCTATGGTGCGGCTGCAGCTGAGTAACCCCCTCTAGTCCCCAGTCGCAGAGCTGACACATCCCAAGTCCAGAAAGCAGCAAACCGAGGACTCAACTTCATACCAGATCCCCTTTGTCAGGCAGTGGTTGAGGATGGGGTGAGGTGTGGGACAGGCCCCTGCACCCTACTATGAAATGAGCAGACATGATGAAAGCAATTGCAGCCACCTGGGACCCGCTGGCAACTGCCCAAGGTTCCAGATCCACGCACCATGCTGCCCAGCTCTCCTCCACAACTCTGGCTTTTCCTACTCCACCCATCCCCTCGTCTTGCCCTCCCTGTAGGGCCTAGGCTCCTCCACAGCCCCTTCCAAGTCCTTTCTCTACATCCTTTCCAGGTTCACCTTCATTGCTCATGAAGTGCTTGTTTTTGGACAGGGTCTTATGTACACCTAGCTAGTCTTGAATTTGCTGTAGCTAAGGATAACTCTGAACTTCTCATCTTCCAGCTTCCACGTTGTGAGTAGTGGGATTGCAGCGTGTGCGCAACCCCAGTTATGTGGTGCTGGGGGTTAAACCCAGGGCTTTGCAAACACTAGGTAAGAACTCTACCAAATTAGTTACGTCCATAGCCCATTCACAAGATGTTTTTATATTCATATTCATATTCTCTCTCTCTCTCTCTCTCTCCCTCCCTCCCTCCCTCTCTCTCTGCATGCTTTTGTGCACCTATGTGGTGGACAGACTGGAGGACACACACTTAGTAACAGCCTCCACTTTCTTTGAACTAGGATCTCTCAGTGGCCTACAGCTTACCAACTAGGCCAGGCTGGCTAGCCAGTGAGTACCATGGATGCTCTGACTCTACTTCCCCACACTGGGACTACAAGTGCACATTTTACACATTCATACCTGCCATGTTTGCATGGGTTCTGGGGGTTGATCAGGACCTTTGTCTGTACTTCCCTGAGCCCCGCCCCCCAGCCATCCCCCCCATAGGATTTTTATGCTCAGATGCCAGAGCTGCACCCCCAGACATCTCCATGCACAAGTCTTATGGCTACCTCAGTTTTTTCAAAGGCCAATGCAGTTTCCTTTCGAAGCAGGAAAGACTCCCTGTGAGACTCCCTTTCGGTGGACAACAGTATCACCCACTTACCCAGGAAGCCTAGCCAACATCTGCAGCCCACCTCGAAATTCTCCAAGGTGCCTCCCACAGCTTACCACATCCCCATATTCCCTTCCTCTGCTATCCACAACCTGTGGCCACTGCCCTCAGCGAGGCAACCGCTCTGCTTGGCACCCCCACACCTCTTCTCTTGCTCTACTCCAACCCACTCTGTCCTTCATCAAAAAAAGACCTTCAGGAAAAAAAAAAAAAAAAAAAAAAAGCAGATCTGGGTATCAATTTCCTGCTTAAAAGCCTCCCATGCTCTTGACTGGCTCAGGGCACAAAACTGCTAACAGCTACATCTCTGTGGGAACTCAGGGTGTGTCCAGCATTGTTCTAAGCAGCCACGTACATTTCCGCATCTCTTTACTCAAGCCAGGCTTGGTTATTATCCTTATTTGGCAGATGGACAGAATCGACACCCATAGCACAAAGTCTCCTCCATTTTGGCCCCAGCCTCATTATTCTCCAAGGAGACTGGCTCACCACTTCTGTGAGACTCCACCCCTGGGACACACCCACCGTCATGTCTGGTGTGTATTGTCAGAACCACATGTTCAGCATTGATTACCTGTCTGCCCGTGTTTCTCAGTGACTATGTCCCAAGGCCATTTGTCGCTGTGCCCAGCATCCAGCACAGGGATTGGCACAGTTAAGATGCTATAGCAACAGTATCGCAAATGACTAACAGACTGTGAAAGAGAGTTACAGGAGAGTCCATGATAGATTTGGGTAGTCAGGGAAAGCTTCTAGGACAAAGTCCTTTAAAGAAAGCTCAGGGGGCTGGAGAGATGGCTCAGGGGTTAAAAGCACTGGCTGCTCTTCCAGAGGACCGGGATTCAATTCCTAGCATCCACATGACAGCTCACTGTCTGTAACTCCAGTTCCAGGGCATCTGACACCCTTGCACTAATGCACATTAAAAAAAAAAAAAAAAAAAAAAAGGAAGAAAGAACAGCAAGCTCAGATATGAGGAATAGGCAGTAGGTGGCCCTGGGAGCCAAAATGGGCAGAGTGTCACTGTAACAATGGGTAGGTGTGGGACAGGACAAGGATGAATATTGTTGAAAAACAAGGAAGGCCTTCTTGGGTAGAAGCCAAGCTGAATGCAGGATGCCTGGCTTACACACTGTCACTGCAGCAGGGCCGCAGCAGGGCAGTCAGTGGGCACTCTACAGTGGAGATACAGTTGCTGGGAAGCGAGATGCTCATTCATCTACCTGCCAAGCTCTATTTTCTTCTTTGGAAGCCTGGCCTATTGCCCTTGGGATCTACCTGGCCCATGGCCTTTAGAAGGGCAATTCCAGTACCCGGGGATATGTCTCCCAAACATAACTCAGAGAGGACACCTGACTTAAAGAGCAAACTCCTGGGTCCAGCTGAACCAACTCATCCATCATTTATCCATCAATCATCTTCTGAGGCCTATGCTAAGCTGGAGAAAGAGTGGTAGACACAGCAGAAAGCCATCTCCACCTACTTCCCCAAAGTGGGCGCCTCCTCCTCACTCCCTTTCTTATGAAGCTGCTGCCTGGATGGCCTGGAGAGGCTGAGTTATCCTTGACAAAGAGCTGTGGGGGTGGGATGGGGTGGGGTGAGGGATGGGGTGTAGAAACTCACTGACCCTGAAATCTGAGCTCCTAGCACACAAGTCATGGCCAGTGAGGTGAACACTTAGAGGGCTTCCTGACTCCTCATCTATGTGCATTTCCTGAGTGCGCACACAATCACAGGTGGGTTGGCAGTTTAGTAACACGGACAGAAGTCAGGCTGAGGATAGCCTTCCTGTCCTTTACTGGCAGTGGTCACCATGGGGAAACTCAGTAACCCTTCTCCAAGCCTGAGGTGTGGATGGTACGGTCATGAGGCCAGGCCCAGGGCAGGTCCAGGTTGGAATCTTGGCTCCACTATTCCTCAACTGTTTGACTCTGGGCAACTCACTCCCCTGTCCAAGTCCTGCTTCTCAGTACGTAAGAAAACTCAGTACCATTTCACTGGGCCATGGGGAAGCAAGCAAGAGACGATGCCCAGTGAGTGACTGGTCAGTGCTGACCTACTCTTGTTAGAGACTAGCTATTGTGGCTATTGTTACTAAGATCAGTGTCTGCGCCGGGCAGTGGTGGCGCACACCTTTAATCCCAGCACTCGGGAGGCAGAGGCAGGAGGATCTCTGTGAGTTCGAGGCCAGCCTGGGCTACCAAGTGAGTTCCAGGAAAGGCGCAAAGCTACACAGAGAAACCCTGTCTCGAAAAAACAAAAACAAAAACAAAAACAAAACAAACAAACAAACAAAAGATCAGTGTCTGCTTCTGCTGGCATGGGGACATTTGCCTGGTCACCTTGCAGAGCCTTCTGAAGCATTTCCAGGGGTGACCACCAGAGGGCTGTAGCGAGCCTGTGGGCTGGGCCTAACACCTAATGAGGCAAGCTCTGGAGTTGAACTTTGTTACTGACCCCCCTGGCTATTCGAGGAAAGCCTACATTCTTCCCAGCCAGAGCTGGGACCCAGAACAAGACAAAAAAACTGACAGGGAGACTGGGGCCACATGGTGGGTGTGGCAGGTGTCTCACCTCATACTCCTGGGAGAACTTGAGCCCATCGTTGGCTTTGAGGCGCTCAATATTGTCTGCCAGGTCGGTGATGGGAATGGGCGGGTGGTCTCGCATACCTGGGGGAGGTAGAGCACACACACAGGTAGAATCAGTGTGAGTTACGGACAGGGTGGCAGAGACAGCCCAAGGCATGTATGTGAACATGTGTGATCATGGAGTGGTCGGCACTGGTGGCATGGAGAGACATCAGCACATGCGGCGACAGGGATGGGAGAGCACACAGTGGCTGGGGAAGCCAGAGAGGGGGTGCGTGTACGGTGAGCACACGGAAGCATGTCCAGGTGATCTGGTGCTGCCTGCGCACAGGGACAACAGGGCTCTCTGCCTGGCAGGTCTCCCCCAAGACGTTCAGGGAAGTGTGCGTAGTAGACAGGCTGGAGCTGGGCTCTCACCACCCCGTCTCAGACAGACCCCCACCCCTCACAGATGCCAGTCACCCTGGGAGACTGGGTGACCCTGTCATCCCAGGCACCCGAGTGCGCGGACACAATGGTCATGGAGTATCAGGACAATGACTGAGACACAGAAGTAGGGAGAGAAGGGAACAGACAGAGACTAGAGGGGCAAGGAGACAGGGTGGGAGAGAAGAGACTGGGGGAAGCAAGGTGGGCAGGGGAGGGGAGGGAGAGGAAAGGGAGGAGGGAGGGAAGGAGGGAGGGAGGTAGAGGAGGATAGTGGGGTAGGTGAGAGCGCAGAAGAGCGGAGACAGACACTGAAGCCAAAGTGTCCCCAAACATGGGAACTTTGAAAACTAACTTGAAATATTCGGGCAACTGGGGGCACTGGAACCTGCAGAGAAAACAAACCAAGAAAACAATGGGGAGGGAACAGAGCTCAGTGACCCTTTTCCGGTCCCCTGGTTCTGCAGTGAGACATTGCAGGGGCTGTGGGTGAAGGGCAAGAGGAAGGGACACAGATGGCCCAGGAAGTATAGGGTAGGTCCCATTTCGAGCCCCCTTGTCTTCCAGTAACACTGCTGTCCCACTGCGGGGGTGAGTGCTTCCCCACACCACAGGTCCCAGCAGAGTGACCTCTTGAGGCTCTATAACCAGATACTCAGTCCAATCCAGCCCTCAACCCCTCAAAATCTGACCACGGCTATTTTCAGATGGTCTCCACACCGGAAATGAAAAACCTGTTACCCTCACACCCTTCTCTTGTCGAGGATGTCATGTACCCATGGTATCCTGCACACACGGACATTTGAATAGGCTCTTCAACCTATGGAAATCTTCTGCTGGGTATTCTGCCGGAAATGCGCTGGCTGGGTCCTACAACCCAAGATCTCCCTCAGCAGAGCTACTGGCGCTCCCTTCTCAGTATCACACTACCCTAGCACCCGAGCCCAGCACCTCTGCATACATTCTCTCCTAACACTACAGCATCCTGCCTCCCTGGGTTCCTTTTTCCCTGTCTACCCATCCTCGGAGAGGCTGCCCATTCTGGGCTTTGACCACTGCATGATCCTTGGCACCAACTCACCGATGGCTTCACTGCTGAGGTCCGCACGAAGGTCCAGACCCACAAGCCTACTGCCACTTGGACATCCTCTGTGGCAGCAGCCACAGAACCATCTCTGTGGGCTCAAGCTGAGACCCGTCTGCCTTAGCCACCTTCAGCTTGAGCCTCTGTCCCCAGCGCCACTCCCCTATCGCTTAAGTGCCTTGTTCCGATTTCTTCCTCATCAGTCCACTCTCCACACAAGCAGTCAGAGGGGTTTCTATAGCAGCCCTGCTGCTCCCCTGATGAAGACCTTCAACAAGTCCCAGGTCGCTCAGGATGAAGTCTCAGCTGCTCGGCCTACTGGTCAGAGAGACTTGGGCCTAGTCCCAGCTACCCCTGGTATAATACTCCAAGGCTGCAGAAACTACGGGTTCTGACTCGATGAACACACTGCTTCCCCTTAGAGCCACCTCCAAGCCAACTTCCTGGATGTTGCCCACAAGGCCTGGCATCCTCTGAGAGCAGGCTCCTCTGCTCTCTAGTCACACTACTCTGGTGCCTGCATTCCTCACAGATTCAGTCACTGGTTACAAGAGCCTGCTAGGTCTACAGGGCATACTCTTTCAAGACATGTCTTTGGAACTCAGTCACCATGCTGTGAGGAAGCCCAGGCTACATAAAGAGGCTAGCTCATCAACTACCCACCACCTGAACAAATCACCCAGGGGTTGGCAAACGTCCACTACAAAAGGGCAGAGAAAGTAAGTATTTTAGACTTGCTCCCAGGATCTCTTCCAGTCCTATTTGTAAATTGACCTCTGTAGTGCAAACGTCCCCAGAAATGACTGGGTGTAGTGGCGTGACGGAAAACTTTATTTACAAAAGCAGGTGGTGGGCCGTATCTGGTTCCAGGCCGTAATTTGCCAGTCCCACTTTAAATGATTCTAGGTCCCAGCTTTCAAGTCTTCCGGCTGAGGGCCGGACATTCTGGAATAGGCACTGATCCTGCCAGGCCCTGTCTGAATTCCTGACTCATAAAAACTGTGAGAGAGAATACATAATCACTGTTGATTTAAGCCTCTGAGTTGAGGGGTAATTTGATGTGCAGTGATAACTAGTTCACACATACACAAACCCTCTGTGTGCACACATTAGTGCACTCATTCGCTCCACTGTTGTGTGTTCACAGGCACCCAGTGAGAATCTACTGCTCAATAAATACAAGGACGGGGACGGACGAGACAGATCCTGGGGCTCAGCTAGAGACTGTCACTGAGGCACTCCCAGCTCTCTGAGAGACATCTTGATGGGCTGAGGTCTCTGGGGTGTAGGGAAGGAGTGGTATTCCAGATGGATGGAACAGTTGGAAGCACAAGAGCGGCTGGGGTGTAGGGACAGGCCCTGAATCTGGAGCTGGGTACCACATCCTTACACAGTAAACCTGAAACAGCCTTCAGGAAGGGTCAGGTATGAGCCCCTCATCT
This sequence comes from Peromyscus nudipes, assembly GCA_902168325.1. Classification (NCBI taxonomy): domain Eukaryota; kingdom Metazoa; phylum Chordata; class Mammalia; order Rodentia; family Cricetidae; genus Peromyscus; species Peromyscus nudipes. Next base: position 20,375 of record CABHPH010161197.1, read on the forward strand.
ACCATGCTTCCTGTTACAGCTTCTCACTTCTAACATAGCCTGGTGTGTGTGTGTGTGTGCAATGTGTGATGTGTGTGTGCGTGTGTGTTGCAGAGATGTGGGTTCACATTCAGAGACTGGAGACACACAGGGACCTCTGTTGTCTCAAGAAGTCTCGCCCCAGAGTGCCTGTCCACCTGTTGGATAGGAAGCCCCAGTAATGTCAATCCACACGGAACAAGAACAAAAACAAAAACAAAAAAAGGAGAGAAGCAGCAAGAGATAAGCATGCACCAAGGTCATTTTGTGGAGAGCCCTATGGCCTGCGGGACAGAGCTGGAGGGCAAGAGGTCAAAGGATCAGCCTACCTGGGGTCTGGTAGTTGAGCCTCCGCATCTCCACAGGGTCGGAGGAGTGGGCCAAAAGCGAGTCCTTCAGCCCAATTGACTGCTCATCCTTTGACGACGGGGAGTGTGTTCTCTTCCTAGAGAAGCAAGGGGAGGCTAGTGAAAACCTGGAGCACAGGCAGCCCCCACGGCCACAGCTGTCTTCTCACCACCCCACCTCACCCTGGGATCTCTGGGCGTGAGCCAGGGGCAGAGCGGTGTCAACATGAGAGAACACAGGGCGGGTAGGGATGGGGCAGGGGGGCAGCAGGTGTGGAGTGGGCAGAGGGAGCAGTGCAGCGGGGAAGGAAGTCATAGAGGCTGGGGTTCCTCTGGACAGGAGGCAGGTCACCACTGGCCTGTGGCCGCTGTCCTTAAGACTACCACAGCGGAGGCAGCAGAAGCCACCAGGAAAAAACATGCAACGACACATAAAATACACAAACATTACGAGGGACTGGGTCCCAGCTGCCTGGCTCTCAGAGGATCAGGGTGAATGCCCAGAGCAGCAGGGGAGGGGCAGGAAAGGCCCTAGCCAGACTGAGTCCTCTCTCACTGGCCTCAACTTGCCCATCTGAAAGGACAGGGTCAGAGACAGACTACCCTGGGACCAGCTGCAGTCCTTGCCCAGGAGCGTCTGGGGAGAACTTGGAACACGCCTGCGCATGTGTGCATCGGGACACCTTTCCCTGCTGCTCGGCAGAGTGTAGAGTGACGGTCTCTTGTAGGAATTAGGTTGGAGAAATGGGAGCCTAGGGAGGGTTCTGGAGAGCTCTGTGGACTCAGGGAAGCAGTGAAGGCTGCAGCGTGCACATGCCCCAGGGAGGAGCATCTTCTGCGGAAGGTACAGAGTTGGACTAAGAGGAGCGGGACAGAGCCTGCCCCCCATGCCAATGAGGACTCATCCCGAACCAGGGCCTACTGTGCTGGCCAGACAGCTTGCTGATTAAAGAAAGCCAAAGGCTAAGAGGGTACCGGTCAGAGCTCCACCCCTCCCTGCAAGCCCAAGGGTTGCACAGGGATAAGTGGAGGGGGAGGCGTGTAAAGAGAAGGAACAGCGACTCCTACCTTTCTTGTTTACTAGGTCCCGAGAGACAGGCAAGGACAGAAGAAAGGAATGGTCATTGTTTCTGCTGAGCACTCAGCCCTCACGTGACAAGGGAAATGTGGTACCCTGACATGGTACCTCTACGTATAGACACTAGAACCCAGGTGGGGACAGGGAGATGTGGGTGTGGAGAACACTCCTGAGTGCCTGTCCACAGGTCTGTCCACCGTGGGAGGAAGGAGTGAACGTTCCAGGAAGGAGCCCGGGGTCCAGACGAGGGCAGAGTGATGACAGGGCACAGGAAGTGGGCACCTCCATCAGGGGACATGTCACACATGGAACAGCACAGGTTCAACAACCAGCCACGTGCTGGTTGTTGGGGCTCAGCATAAGCACTGTAGGTCCGGCACATATCCAGTGGGGCATTCTGGGACAGATGAAGGGCTGTATGAAGTTGGGACCAGGAGCCAGAGAGGTTTCTAAATCCCAGAGACCGGAAGTGAGTAAGAAGGATGAGGGACAGCTGCCACAGGAGGAGGGACTGGGTGGTGGGGGTGAGGCTGCTGCAGAGCAAGAACCCAGGGGCCAAGGAACCACATTTATTTGGCGTAATGATGCCAAGGGCGATGCGCTGCTAAAAACACAATTAACCAGGCATTTCAACTGTCAGGCTCAAAGTTTTGTGGTATGGGAAGGCAGGCACTCCACATTGAGCTATAGCTCCAGACCTTTAAAAAAGTTTTTTTTTCCCCCCATTTTGAGATAAGATCTAGCTAAATTACCCAGATTAGCCCTGAATCCTCAGTCCCCAGAGTAGCTGGGATCCCAGGTCTGAACCACAGGTCCAGTTCATCCAAAGCTTACATTACCCAACCAGGCAGTGGTGGCGCACACCTTTAATCCTAGCACCTGAGAGACAGAGGCAGGTGGATCTCTGTGAGTTTGAAGCCAGCCTGGTCTACACATTGAGTTCTAGGGAAGCCAAGGCTACAGAGTGAGACCCTGACTGAAAACTTAAAAAAAAAAGAAATTGGGGACGGCCACGTCAAATGCCTGGAAGCAGTGTGGAAGCTGGGAAGATGGGACACCTCCAGGGACAGGTGCTACAGCTACCCGAGAGAGGAAGTGTTCAGAGATGGCTATGGGGGTAATCGACTTTGAATAAACATCTGCCATGTAAACGCTCATGGCATGTGGGTCTTCAGCTCAGTCTGGACCTCTGTGGGCCTGAGCAGGAGAGGTGGCCAGGGGACCACCCAGGAACAAGTAGAAGCAAAGTGCTTACACAAGAGACTAGGAACCGGTGGCGACTGAAAGGAGACAGACACGCCTCACATGCACAGACACAGACAGACAGACATGCCTGGGGACATACACGGTTCACCTCAGCCCTTCTTCATAAAGGTGGACCTGCACAGAAGTGCGCACACACACAGAACCACGGTTTCTGTCCATCCTGGTTTCCCACTGCACCCAGGGGCCAGGCTGAGGCGGCCGACTTAATACCACACCAGAGAGCGCCTGAGAGGCAAGAGGCAGGCTCTGTCCCCGGAGCCGGGTGCAGCACTCACCTCTTGAAGAGGAGGATAGCGATGACAATAAGGATGATGAGAATGACTGCCAGGACGGGGCCCGTCACCCACAACATCTCAGGCTCCTCCTGCTGCTGGGCGGGTGTCACCTGGACCACAATCTCATCCGAGTAGGGGCTGGAGGCGTAGCGCTTCTGCAGTCCAATGAAGCAAGAGCACAGGCTATGAGCACAGCACGAGAGCGCCCCCCCCCCCCAACGATCAAACCAGAGAGGACCCCGAGGTTAGGACACACTGGCCTGACCCAGGCTCTAACCCTGTCAGAACTGACAGGTAGCAGGTCAGCAGGACTGGGTTACTGTAGCCAAGGTACATGTGGTCTTCTAGGTCCCGAGGCCTAGTGCCATGGGATACCTAGCATAGGTCTTGGTCCTCAGGGTTGTCCTAGTCCTAGGATTGCTGGAGTCTCAGGGATAATGCAGACCTGGGGTCTCCTAGTGTTAGATTAAGCCTGGGGTCCCAGGGTTCTAAGAGTCAAGCCAGCTCAGGCCAACCTGGTCTGTGGGTTCCTTGAGGGCCGCAAGCACAAAGCACTGGTAACTCAGGTCCGGAGACAGGGGCCGGTTGTAGAAGCCCCGGTAGTTCTTCTTGTCCCCCAGGGTGAAGGTGTCAGGGAGCTCATCCACTTGAGCTGCCACATATGGCTTCAGCCGCTCTGCTTGGCGCCGGCGTCTCCGCTGTTCCTCCCCACCCTGCTCAATGGCCTCCAGAAGCTGGCAGAGCGGAGCAGAGAGTCATGCAAGGCCTGGGAACATACTGACCCAGAGGCCATACCCTGGGACATCAGCTCCCAAGGCTGATATAGGGGTTCTCTCTCCCTCAGGGACCGCTGCGGGCCTGGCAGCGACTTCAGGAGGCGATTTCATGTGTTCAGGAGCCTATCAGTCCTGCATGGGCTGCTCTACACCACAGGCCTCTCTGAGGTCCACAGGGCTCAGGACACTCTTAGAGCTGCAGAGATGTCTCCACTGATTCCTATACCATGGGATTCTTACCAAACACCTCCAGGGAAGTCTCTGTAAGCCCTCCTGGAGTTCTCAAAAAACTCCTGCGGGGGCGGGACCCTCTCAGAGTCCCTCTCCCCAGAGAGGGCATGGCTGGCAGCCACTGCCAATTGCATGGGGCTGCCCTCAGGGCTGATCCTTCCCTAGGTACCTCGTCCAGCTCCAGCTCCTCCGGTGTGTTCCATCTTGGTGCCAGCAAGTTCCCGCCCACACGGTCAATGGGCACCACGACAATGTAGAACCACCTGTGTGGACAGGGCAACAATCAGAACCTTCAATGCCAGTGGCTACCATCCCGCTCCACACCAGCCTCTGGCCTCTTCTGCACACCGGACTAGTGAGGGGTCCTGGACTTGAGGCATGGAAAGGGAGAAGCGGCCATCCTCTATAAAGGCCGAGGCAGGCAGAGGCTTGTGTGGCAGGAGGTCTGGAGCAGTGCGGATGGACACCAGGTGCTGCAGGCCCCCAGCGCTACTGCCGCGATTCATCAGCACAAACGAGTATTCTGTGTTGGGTTGCAAGTCTGCAATCAGCTTCCTCATTGAGTGCCCATCCACCTCCACACTCTGCCCATTGTACAGAATCTGTGGAGGAAGAGAAAGAGCAGCTAAGGCCTCTGGGGGACGACCCATCATATGTCAACAGGGCACAGTGGCTGCACAACAAGGACCCAGTTGACAGACACACGTCCGTGTGCCCTGGGATCACATGGCGGTGCAGATGTGGTGTCCTGGTCTAGGTCAGCAGTGGTCCTTACCCACCTTGAAGGGTACAGCTGACTTATAAGAGTCGGGGACCTCCCAACTGAGCAGCACCGATGTCTTCATTGCGGCCGCCACGCGGAAATTCTTGGCAAACACTGTGGAGGCATGAGGAGGGAGTCAGCTCTGTGGCTAGCTGGGGTGGGGGTGAGTGGGCCAGAGACTGTGACTACAGCTAAAGCACAGAGGAGTAGGGGAGAGGGAGAGAGGAGAGGACTGAGGGTGACAACCAAGTACCCCGAGTCAGCTTCACATAGTCCAACTCCTAACCCAGGGTCTTCCACAGTGAGCACTGGACTGCCAGGGGGGGCTGCAGCACGTGTGGCCAGATCTCCAAGAGCATGGGCGAAAGCCTGAGCTCAGACACCAGATCAGAGTAGCCAGGGATCAGTGGGTTGTGGGCATGAGAAACATGTGGCCACGTATCAGAGCATGGCCTCTGGAAGTCAGTAGGTTAGACCCCAAAAGATTAGTGCCACAAACCAAAGTACAGTAAGCTGCCCACCCTAGAATGGTGGCATAGCGGAAAGAGGTCAGTGGCTCAAGATCACAAGAGACTGGAAGGTCACGCAGCATAGGTCAGTAGGTCAAGGACAGCAGAGGTCAGGGTCACACACCCAAGAATGTGGTGCCTGTTCATTAGAGGTTAGCGATCGTGAGAGACTGAAGAGTCACACAGCAGAAGCTGGTGGATCAGTTGCGAGAGGTCAGTGGGCCAAGGACAGCACAGGTCCCTAGGAGCAGTCACACTTGGCAGGCATTGCCATGACCGCAGAACACACCTTGCTCCACGGGCATGGTCCGGGACTGGATGCTGGGGCTGAGTGGGCCGGCGCCTTTGCTGGTATGTGCACGGACCTTGATGTCATAAGTGGTGTCAGGTTTGAGGCCAAACAGTGTAAGGTGTGTATCGTCAGTGACATTCTGCAGCTCATGCTGACTGTTGATGTCACGGTAGACCACAGTATAGTTGGTGATGCGCCCGTTCCTCTCTGCCAGCACCGGCGGGTCCCAGGCCAGTTCCGTAGTAGATGTGGTCAGCCCTGTCACCCGAAGGTTTTGAGGGAAGCCACTGGGCACATCCTCGGGGGTCGTGATCTCTTTCTCAAACTCTTCACCTGGGCCAGCCCGATTTTTGGCAGCAAGCCGGAAGATGTAGGTAGCCCCTTTGTGCAGACCGGTGACTGTAAAATGCTGGTCATCCTTGCCAAAATCTATGGTGTTGGGCCGTGCCTCATCAGCCCGACGGTACTGTAGACGGTAGCCCAGCAGCTCTCCAGGCAGCTCCTTGGGCGGGTGCCACTGCAGCAGCGCGGTGTGCATGGCCGTGGTGCTGACCATCATGGTGGGCCGGCCTGGGACTGAACAGCACGCACTGGGCTCTGGTGCCGCCCTCCCTGCCACCCACCCAGCTTGGTCCCCGACCCCCTAACTCACCTGCCCCTGCTGTAGTAACCACTTTGGGCTTGCTTCGGGCACCATCCCCCTTGGTGGTGTAGGCAGCGACAGTAATAGAGTAGGTGGTCTCAGGGGTGAGGCCACTGATGGTGGTTTCCTGAAGGAGAAGGGGGGAAGGGCAGGTCCCATCACACTGTGCGAGAAGAGGCTGGACTATCAGTCACCTGAAGACTGTAGCCAAGGGTGCCCCCAGGTATACAGGACCAAGGTCTTGGGAGGTGGAGCTGCACAAATCCTTACTCCGCTGGAGGCAGGACAGACAGGTGGGATGTGGGCTAGGAGGCATGCCACCCACCCCAGAAGCCCCATGCCTGGGGCAGACAGCTCATTCTTCCTTTCAGAGAAGAACAAAGGGCCACACTGTCTCTTTCACTCCATTGTGCTGTGAGTGACACCTTATGAGGTCCCCCCCACACACACCAGGACAGAGCCTTGCACGCACCCAGCACCTCGCATGCCTCTTGGCACGCACATGCACAGACTGCAGACTAGAGTCCCTCCTGAAATAGCAGGTACAAGGCTACTTATAGACACTAATACAAACACACACACAGGGAGAGGGAGAGCTCGAAGGGTAGAGGAGAGGGCCAAGGCACAACACTGTAAGTTAGGGGGATTCCATCTAGTTCAGTGACGGTGATACCCAGTCCCTCCTGAGACCACAGAAGAGTGGGAGAAATAAATACAGGACACAGAACTCCCCATACCCAGGAACACATTCCCCAGTTTCCACTGATGCCCGAGAAGTCAGCCACTCCATTTCCTTCTGCCTTGGCAGATCCTACCCACACACCCATCCAGCAAAGGCATCATTTCCAGACACAGGGAGAAACACCATAGGAGACCAAGCCACGCCACACAGAAGAGTAGGAAGAAGGGAGGGAGGGTACCACCGTGGAGTAGGAACGGGCTGTCAGCACCAGCTCTGGTATCCCTCCAGCTCTAAGCCTCAGGTGGAGCCAACTGCAGATGCCAACAACCCTTTGCAGGGCCCTGCCTGCCCAAGCTGGAGGGTCTTCCAGGACCTGAGCTCCCCAGTGCTTCTCCCAGCCTGGGCCTGAGCAGGTGATTTTTCACTCCAGGGATCAATAAGGCCTAATGATCAGGATTGGATTTAACTCCATCCCTGTCTGGCCAGAGCAGGGGCCAGGTCCTGGTCGATTGTGAACATTGGCCTCAAATTGCTGCTCGACAGGCGAGGAGTACGGATTAGAGGAAACGCCAATCACTGCTCAGCCTGGTGCTCATGTCTACACGCCAATTTTCTCTGGATGTGGCTGGTGCCCTGTGGATCTTGGCAACACAGGCTGGGAGAGGGGGCGTGTCCCATGAGCCCAGCCTGACCCAGTCTTGCCCGTGCTCGCACACCTGTTACTTACATAGTCCTCGGACTCCTCTGGTCTCCACTGACCCACGGGAGAGGGAAAGAAAGGGAGACAAGATGGTGAAGGATTTTGACTTGGAGAGCACCTGGCCCATGGAGGATTGACAGACAGCTCTGAAGTGCCCACTGAGATGACAGCCTGGACCACTCCCTACTCGACACAAGTCCCTGCCTCACTGAGCACCAGCTGTGTGTGCCAGGCCTCACTAGGGCAGGGAGACATGGACGATGTCAGCTATGGAGACAGGCTTGACAGCTCACGCAGAAGGAAGACACTAAGGGGTGACTACATACCCTGGTATGCCCCAGTCCTCATCTATGCACACACAGCTTGCCATAGCTGTTCAGCCTTATTTATTTATTTTCCCCCCTCTCAATATCTCAACTGAAACATCAAATCGAGAGTCACCTGAGCTAAGGTGACGCTCTGAGGAGTGTGCTAGAATTATGGTTAGAGTAGGCCAAGAGCCAGGCTTGTGAGCAAGATTATAAAGGCTGCCAAGTAGCCAGCTCGGAGCCTGGGCATCACCCCATAGCCACAGGGAGATTGCACACTCCTGAATCCCTTCGACAGGTACCTGGGGTCAAAGGAGGAAAACTAGTTTCCTGGCCGGTAGTGGTAAATTCTAACGCCAGTGTGCCTAGGTAGGCTAGTAGGTAGGTGAATGGACTGAGGCCTCCAACCCAAGGTCCCTGTGGTTTTGGAGATAGGGGTTGGCCAGTGAAGGACAGGCCCTGTTTGGAGCCCTCCAGGCAGACCACCCTCATGGAGCTGGCCTGGCCTCTGTCCACTGGCCTGGTGTTGGAGTGGCCGAGCACCAGCTGTCCTGGCAAGCTCTGTCGCCAAGTCTTTGAGACAGAATATGGGAAAGGCTATAAAGATTCCCCTAAAGATCGTATTTACTTTGCAGAGTAGGCGGAGACTAGCAGTTCTATTTAGTTTCCGTACTTGAGGGGAGACCTGGGCTTTCCAAGGCAGGCCCCGGTGTGGAGTTATCACACGTAGCCTCTCCTATGAGGCAGTGATAAGGGAGAAGACAGGGTTGGAACAGAATGGAGAGTGGTCAAGCAGGGCGGTGGTGGCGCACGCCTTTAATCCCAGCACTCGGGAGGCAGAGGCAGGCGGATCTCTGTGAGCTGTGAGTTCGAGGCCAGCCTGGGCTACCAAGTGAGCTCCAGGAAAGGCGCAAAGCTACACAGAGAAACCCTGTTTCGAAAAACCAAAAAAAAAAAAAAAAAAGAATGGAGAGCGGTTGGAAGGACAAGGAAGAGGCTGGAGGTGTAGGGAGTGGAGGGAAGGAAAGAGGAGAATGTGGGAGAAAAACCACGAGAAAGGAACAAAAGGAAGCGGGGACTGGCGAGCCTCTTTCGGAAGGAGCACAGGGGAGGCAGGCTGGGCTACACACTGAAAAGTCGGGGTGCCTATCACATGTTTCCTTCTGATCCTACTGGGGCCCTGGGCTGCACAGATGGTTCTATTAGGTAGAGAAGGGCAGGCTAGGATGTCCTTGACTAGAGTCACACAAGGGACATCTATGCCCCAGGGCCAGGATGGATAAGTGCTCCATCTGGTCTCCCACTGGCCCCAGGCAGGACGACCCAGTCTCAGGGGGCAGGAGGCTGCAAGGGCAGGCCTTGTCTTCTACAGCCTCACTGGAGTCTGCTTGGGTACATTACTCAAAAAGGACACAAATATGGGGACAATGTCCCTGATCTTACTGCCCGACCCCCTTCAAACTGCTGGGGACCAACACACAAAAGTATATGAAGTGACTTTTCCTGGAACCCCAGTGGCTGCAGCTGTGGCGCCAGACTCCTAGGATAGGAGGGGCCGGAGCGAGTCATTCTCTGGATGTTTCTGGGCGGGTGTGTCTGCTGAGACTTTGTGAGGAGCCCTCAACCTGCCCCAGGAATGCAGGCTGGTGAACACACCCACGGCCCCCACCCCTGGGTCCCTCAGCATAGGCAGGTTGGGAGAAGAAAGAGGGCACCCTCTAGGCAAAGAAGTATTTTGGCTCAGAGGGTGGAGCCCAGCCAAAGGCATGAAGGCTGTTTGTCTGTGAGGGAGCCCTTCCCTCAGCACAGCCTGCAGAATGTTGGGTTTACGATGGGCAGGAAGGGAATCTAAGTTCTTCTTGTTGGAACTTAGCGCTGGCCCAAGAATCCTCAGGACCTGGTTCTGGATGGAGAGACTCAGACAGCCAAGACAGGCTTTCCGATTCTCGATTAGTCCTTTCCCAGGGTAGAGACTTGGCCTCCTGGCCAAGTCCTGCTATCCACTTGCGGCCTCATTTTGGCCATACATATGTACAACCTCCTAACACTTCATGCTCCTCAATAGCACAGCAAGTCAGGGGTCAGAATACT
>CABHPH010161198.1:0-44586 GCA_902168325.1 Peromyscus nudipes
TACTAATCTGAAGGGTCCGAGAGGAGCAGCCCCCATCAACAAAGCACGAAATTGTTGCCCCGGGTTTACACACAGGGGCAAATCCAAGAAGAACCAGAATAGACCCTTACCCCTCGAGAGGGTTCCCCCTCCCACCTTCCAGCCACACTCATCTCAGAGCGGGCACTAAAAATCAACAAGGCTGGGGGGAGTTTAAGTCCCCTGCCACTGCCCCCCTCCCCCATTTCATGCCAAATTCGTGTATACGTCAGAATGTGACCTTATTTGGAAACAAGGTCTTTATACAGGTATTCAGATTAAAATGAGATCATTGAGGTGAACAAATCCCCACTCGTCCTATGTGACTAGACACAGAAAGAGACAGGGAGAAAGGGAAGATGTAAAGACTCACAAGAAGCAACAAGACAAAGAAGCCCCAGGGCCGCCAGCAGCCAGGAGAGGCCTGGGCACATCCTCCTGCGGCCCAGAGGAACGATCCTGCCAGCGCCTTGGTCTCAGCCTCCAGCCTCCACAGCCCCTTGAGAACGAATTTTCTGTAGCTTAAGCCACTGGGTGTGCAGTGCGTGGTCCCCAGTAGATGAGCACCAAAAAGAGAAAACTGCCCTCCATCCATCCCCAAAACAGTCTGCTAAAGATATGTGGGAGTGAATGGATTTTATCTCAATTTTCGTATGTTTTACCAAAGAAAATTGGGAGATGATTAAAAGTGCTCTTCGGGTCACTGCCAATATTTTGAATTTGCTTGTAGTTTGGTTCCAATTTGGTATCTTTCCTCTCTGCTAGCATCTTTCTCCAAGTGCTGTCTCAGGGCTTGGATGAGAGCCTGGGTGCCTCAGTTCTCAAGTCCGATCCAACCCTGTGCATAGTGGATGCTGCGCAGATTTATATAGACATTGTATAAAATGAGCCATGCTGCTTGATGACTTCCTTTTTCCCCTGGCTTATCTTGAGTATTTCCTCCTATATCTAATTTTCTCCCACAATCGTGCTTTTACACTTCTGTACAGACCTCCGTCTCCGAATGTGGCATGATCCCCTTACCCAGTGCCCTTTCGTTAACCGTTTACACAATCCCCAGCTTTGCCCAGTTCCACCTGAGGCGGGGATAGATCTTTGATTTGGGTTTACTAAGTAGAGTTGCTAAACCTGAGCATACAAATCAAAGCATTCTGCAGTGTGAAGCTTTGATGCCGACTCTAGTGACCCTGCTGAGAGACTGCAATCTACCTCCTCCTGTAGCCAGACAAGGGCTCACTTCCCCACACCTCCCCAACATCTGCTGTTTTGCCTGCTGTTGTTTTGACCAGTTGTATGGAGAGGAAACCCCAGAATCTCCTTTTCATTTGCACTTTGGACTTCTAATGTTTTTACAAGGTTTTTGTATTTCTTCAGTGAACTACGTTAATCATCCTCTGCCCGTTTTTGTCCACTGGTCAGTTCCTCTCATTGTTAGGGATTTAGCGGACTTGAAAGGGCAGCTGCAGATGGGCGCCCACAGCAGCTTCCTCCCCGCCCTTCTGACCCTCCTCCTCCTCCTTTCCCATCCCCCCAGAGCTTTCCTTTGCTCTCCAGGGAACCTTTGTCATTCAAACTGGCCCCTGCTTCCCAGGGCCCTGGGAAAGTCATCTCTCACCGCCCTCTCCACCTTTTTCTCCTTTGCCTCCGGAGCCCCACATTCTTGTAGTTCTCCCCCACCTCTCTCCACGCCCTGCACGTCCTCCCTCGAAATTCTTCTCGGAGGCTCTAAGCCACAGGGGACCCTTGCTAATTTAGAGCGGGAATCCCGCCCCACCCCGCTCCTGGCTGAAAAGAGAAGGGGGAAGAGGTGAGGAGAGATTCAAAAGAGTAGCGTGGTTCCCAGGGGATGACCTAGGAGAAAGAGGCTAGAGTGTGTGGTGGGGGAAAGAACCTGCCTGCTGCCTCTTTGACCTTTGAAGCCTTTCTAGGATAGCGCTTACATTCCAAATCCTCTCGGTACAGGCTCTCACATCACCTTACAGGGTTGTGAGGAGGGACAAAATCAACATTACCAGTAGATCATGGGACACAAACAGGTGCACAGGACACCCACAAACCTCCTAGAGTCAGGCTCGACTTTTCCAGGCGAGGTGGGCCCTGGGAAGGTCAAATTTTCACTTGTTTAGAAAGAGGCAGAAAGAACAGCCTGGGTGAGGCTGGGAGGCCAGAGGTCCTGGTGGACAGAGCAACTGAGCATGATTTGGGGACACACGAGATGCCCTACGATCCATGCAGTGAACAGGATTCCTGGTCTCAACTCCGCTCAAGTCACCCATTGAAACCATCTGTAAGGCAGGCCAGCCTGCGCCAGTGCTGCTGCCTGGCCTAGATCTTGGAGAGACAAGCATGGACCTGAGAGATATCTGAGCAAAGGGCACTCAGAGAGTGACGGAAACCGGGAGAAGCAGCTGGTCTTGGGACGCAGACTTATCAGACTGACAGGGAGGGTAAGAAAAGAAGGTATCGCATGCAGAGGAAGTGGAGTATCAAGTATGGCTTCTTTGAGCCTGAGGAGCTATTCACGAGGGTGGCGCACAAGGGAAGCGAGTGAGGGGCCCCAAGGCCTGGACCCCCAAACTTGAGGCGAGGCATGCCAGGACCCAATTTCACCAAGATCCGGCTGGAGGTGGCAGCAGCCGAGGGCTGGGCTGTGTGAGGAGGGGGCGGGGAAGCAGCGAGGCCCGCGCCCCCTTGTCGTCCCCCGTGCCGGGTCTCCGCCCTGGCCCGGACCGCACGTAGCGCTCGTAGGCTCCGCGCGCCGGGGCAGGTAACAAAGAGGCTAGTGTGGGGCGGGCGCCAGGGCTGGGCCAGGAGGAGGAGGCAGGGGGTTGGGGGTGGGGTGCGGGGGCCCAGGAGAGATCTGTCGCACCAGGACTCTGTCCTCCACCCGAGGAAGGCGCCACGATCCTTGCATTCTGGCGGGATGGCCCAGGCCCAGACGCAGGAGACTGAGCACGGGTCTCTTGGGGAGCCCCACAACTCACAGCCCTGGGTTAGGTCGACCAGCCAAGGGGTGAATTTGTGGTGGTCCTATCAGCACCCTCTCTTCGGTGGGAGGACAGCGACCGCCCCAGGCCTCTGGGCGGAATTGGATTGACGTGTACATTCTGGTGCTCGCTGTGGAATGCCTTATCGGAGAGGCCATTAGTCTACCTGGATGAACGGGTTTCTAAGAGGCACAAGGTTCTGGAGTCTTGTCCCAAACAAAGAATGGGGGAGGGATGACGCTGATGAGGTTAAGAAGAGACCCAAGTCTTCCCAAGCTACCCGCGCCACACCACCGCACGTCTCCATAGGCTACCTCTATAGGTGCTCACACAGGGCATGGTTAGATTTCCAGGCTGTGTCCACACCTGACTACACACACGTAGTAGTGCAGGTGGGTTGTCAGCTACTTGCTACTAGCCGAGCAGAGCTGGAGAATGAACTCAGAATGACCCTTTGGGGTCATATCCCTTCCCCCTCCCGCCCACCTCTTGGCTTTCTGTTGGGTGGGAAGGGAGGTGGGCAATCCAGAGGCTGACAGAGGAAAACAAAGGTAATTTGGGAGGGAAAGTCTTTTGCTTCCAAGCAGCTGCCCTCTCCTAGGGCCTCACAGCACAACTCACTTCAGAGTGACCTCCCATCCCCCACCAAAGCCACCAAATGTAGGTCATCAGACCACCCAGGATAGGCTTTGAGGGCCTAAGAGAAAAGGAAGCTGATCCCAACGGATGGGAGTGAGGGTGCCAGAAGATGGTGACTGCCTCTGTTTTCTCATCAGTGCGGTGGCTGTGATGTGGGGTCCTGCCCTTCAGGACTGCTTTAGAGTTCACCCTTGGGGGGGGGGGACAGGCACCCAGTCTTAGCCCCATCCTTGCAATCTGGCCTGGAGCCCTCACTCTTAAAAGAGGAGCATGGAGTGAGGGTGGGGGTGGGGGTGGGTGACTCTGAGGTACCACACAACCTGGTACAGTAGCCTATAGGTGAGCTACAGAGGCTGCAGACCATACCCAGGTACTGGGGATGCTGTGGCCACTGCACAGATCAAGACTGGGGTGCAGCCCGGAGTGCTCAAGGCTCATGACCAGTATTTAAGAAAGAAGGAAGCTCCCAACACACAGAGCCAAAAACAAACAAACAAACAAACAAAAAACCAAATGTCTCAGACCAGGGAGATGTTTGGAGAGAAAGTTGCTGCACATGCAAGCTGGGGCTTGTGGCAGAATGTCACTATTCTGACCCTGGTGCGGTCAGGCAGCATCTTCCCGAGAATCAGGAAGCCCTTGAGTTCAGCTCCTGGCCCAAGACAGGACACACACAAGGGACCATGCTGTGATTTCTGAGCAGTCAGCCCTCAGCACAGGTGCTGTGGTATCTCAAGCCCTCCTCCGTCTTAGCCACCTCTACAGTATACAGCAACTGGGACCAAAAGACAAAAGCCTGCTTGAAGGCAGACCTGGCCACCTCCTGGTTACATGTCCGTGGACAGCCCTTTCTTCCTCTAGACCTTGGTTTTGTTATTTGTAAAAGAGACAAAAATGTCCTAGCTGCTTCTGAGGACTGGGGTTGTGTGCAGCACTGCCCTTCCCCTTCAGCTCCCTCAGTACCCTCTTCCCTACTCTCCGGGTTCCAAGCCTGTGGACCTGCACTAGCAGGTCCTGGTTCACAGGAGCTGCTGTCCTTGATCTCTGTGACCTCTGTCACCCAGGAACCCAGGATTGTCTAGCTCAGGGTCAGTGGTAGAAGGCAAAGTTCACTGAATGAATGCTAAGGGATGAGTAAATCCCCACCCCGACACCCGCCCAGACACAGGGTTCTCTGTGTAGCTCTGGCTCTCCTGGAACTTGCTCTGTAGACTAGGCTGGCCTTGAATTTACAGAGATCCCCCTGCCTCTGCCTCCCTAGTGCTGGGATTAAAGACGTGTGCCACCACCACCCTGAGAAAATATTTTCTTTCTTTCTTTTACTTTTTTTTTTCCTTTTTTCTTTTTGGTTTTGCAAGACAGGGTTTCTCTGTGTAGCTCTGGCTATCCTAGAACTCACGACATAGACCAGGTTGGCCTTGAACTTACAGAGATCCACCTGCCTCTGCCTCCTAAGTGGTGGGGCTAAAGGAGTGTGCCGTCACCACCCGGTGAGAAAACATTTTGTTAATTAGAAGGCAAATCTGAGGGCTTTTTTCATTGGAACATTTTAAGTCAGAGGTCCAGGACCTGACTGTCACCTTACAAACAGTAAATTGTCCATTTGGCAAATGAGGAAAGTGACATACGTCTAGCAGGGGACAGAAATGCCTGGCTGGACTCCAGCTGAAGTCTCCTAACTTACTGTGAAAGAGGCCTCCATACCCTTCCTTGAGGCCATTCTTGTTTTGCTTATTTGTTTATTGAGGTGTGTGTGTGTGTGTGTGTGTGTGTGTGTGTGTGTGTGTATGTGTGTGTGTGTATGTGTGTGTGTGTATGTGTGGTCTCACTATAACTCAGGCCAGCATGCCTCCCTGGCATCCAATGTGGGAACTCAATTATCCAAACACAGGGCCTGAGAAAGCTAAGAAAAGTTTTGGACAAGGAGCCAGACGTGGCTTTCTAGTCCTGCAGTCTCTCAGGAGGGCTGGTGCTTGGCATACAGAGGAACTGCTACTGGCTGCTGCATGCGAGCTGGAGCCAGCCACCAGCGCCATGTGCCTGCACCATGTACTAAGCTGAGCCATGCAGCAGCTGACCTGATAGTTTAAGATTTGTCTCATGTAGAGAACACTGCAGGTGCCCAGTAAAGACAGATTCAGATGGAAAAAAAAACCCTCTAAACAGGTTACAATGTGTTTAAAAAAATATATGCATAGGCTTAAAAAATAGTTTATAAATGATAAGATAAAGTCTTTAAAGAGAGAATAAAATAGTATAAAAAGGATAAGCCACATAAAGACCAAAAGTACACAGAGTCTGGATCCTAAATGGTTGTTGCTCAATCCTAACAGCTCCCTCAGGGGAGGGGGTGAGAAGGCACAGCGTCAACGGCACAGACGCTGGGAGTCAGGTGAAGGCAAACAACAAACTTGTTTATTCAATAATGGGAAAGGACTTATATACCCTCCTCCCAGAACCCAGGCTGTGTCTCAATCTGGTGGCTTTCATGGTTGTCCCTCATTGGCTGGGCATGATCAAGAACTCTGACAGCAATCAGGAACTCTTGACAACGCCTGTTGCTAGGCCCTCAGGCAGACTCCAGGTTGGCTCATAAGGAAGTATGCTATGTGTACTCTTGGCAACTGGGCTGAGCCAATTTCCTCGACCCTATGGGCCTGTCCTACTACAGATGGTGTCTTATTGACTTTGAATTTTTTGATTGCTGCTGAGCAAACCACAGCTGCTGACAGACATACAATTGTAAGAGGGACTGCTAAATTAAACCAGCCTAGATACTTTAGGAATGCCTTAACTTTAAAATGGAAGTCAGAAAATATACTGCTTTGAGGAAGAGGTTATGTTTTTGTTTCCATAGAAAATGAAAGGCTATGGATTCCTTCAAGGTTGATAGAGATCAGGTTTGGTTGGGAAAGACCCCCCTGAAAATCCTGGCTACAGACATAAAGAAATAAACCTAAAAAAACTACAAGAGAGGTGATATATATTTTACCTGCTCAAACATAAAACAAAAAATCATCTTTGGCTGGCTTGTGTACAACACACAGTCCATACTTGTGTTAATGCAGATATGTGTGTGACCTTTGAAAGTTTGTGTGTTTTCAGAGCAAGGGGACCATACAGCAATAAAAATGGATGGCCCCGCTGATCCAGCCTCTCAGAGTGCTCCTATTGCAGTTTCGTCGGAGTTCTGCATCCAGAACAGCTTCAAGGCTGCTGACTGAGATGGCCCAGCCTCACAGACTATTCTAGCCAGAACTGCCGATAAACCTTGCATTTTGCCATTGCACAGAGACTGGACAACAAATGTTATGACTAGTTTTCCCAAAACTTGACCATTATCTCAATTTTCTTAGGTTCCCTAAAGATGCCATCACCCACAGACAACAAGAAGCTGTCTAGAGAACATAACACCCACATTCTCAAGAGGTGGGGTGGGTGGTTTTGGACATTCAGTGGGTTATGGATGTTTGTCATCATTTAGGGGGGTTGGTTATAAATTGCTACTGGTTGTGGCCAGAAAGAAAGCTAAACAAAGGAGATTAGATTCCAGGATCTCTTTCTGAAGGGAAAAAGGAAGGATATAGTATATAAATGATAGAATAAAAGGGTGGATTTTTGAGTCTACTTTTGAACAATCACTAGTCTCAAATATTTTACATTGGTAAGGATTTTTGTATATTGATACAAATTTAATGTTATTTTTGTCATACTGTATATATTTTTCTACTCTTGTTTAAGGTATTGTACTTATGCAGCTCATTTAACAATGTAATGTAAATTTCTAGTCCTTGAAAGTTATTATTACAAACTATTTAGGATAATAAAGAAATGCAGCTTTCTGAGGTGTGGTGTTGCATGCCGCGGAGCTCCATCCAGTCGGCTCCCATCCTGTTCGCTCCTGCTGAGGAACAAATCAGTCAGGGAAAGACGCCCGTGGAGCCCGAGGTGGCGATTCACTGAATTCGAATCACGCTCACCAGCCACAAAGTGAAGTCGCTGGAGAAGGTGTGTGCCGACTTGATCAGAGGCACAAAGGAAAAGAATCTGAAAGTGAAAGGACCCGTGTGCATGCCTACCAAGACACTGAGAATCACCACAAGAAAAACACCTTGTGTGAAGGTTCCAAGACGTGGGATCATTTCCAAATGAGAATCCACAAGTGACTCATTGACTTACACAGTCCTTCTGAGATTGTTAAACAGATTACTTCCATCAGTATTGAGCCAGGAGTGGAGGTTGAAGTCACTATTGCCAATGCCCAAGGTCAACTAAATAAATTGACTTAATCACTTGCTAAAAAAAAAAAAAAAAAGAAATGCAGGTTAGTAGTTAGTCACCTATTACAATCAGCCTTGTAGTCAGGTTAGATATGTTTTCAAGGTCAAACAGAGATATATTTTAGACAGGCAAGTAGTCTTCAAATACTTCAGAGATCTACACAATATGGCATTTAAGATGTTTTAATAACATAAAGCTTTCCATGACAGTGAGACATGTCTGCTCCTGGCACAGCACCAATCTACTTCAGAAGATGATGGGCATTGAAAAAACCTCCATATGGAGTTGGCTTTCTTTCTTTCTTTTTGTTTTTTGTTTGTTTGTTTGTTTGTGTTTGTTTGTTTGTTTGTTTTTCAAGACAGGGTTTCTCTGTGTAGCTTAGGAGCCTGTCCTGGAACTCACTTTGTAGACGGGGCTGGCCTTGAACTCACAGAGATGTGCCTGCCTCTGCCTCCCGAATGCTGGGATTAAAGGTGTGCACCACCACCACCCAGTGGAGTTTGCTTTCTTTGTGACAAAAGTTAGTACTGGGCAAGAAACTGCCCTTGCCTCAACTGCTGACATCCAAATTGGACAAGCAGGATTCAAAAGAAAACAACTGCTGAACTTTGCCAAGACAAGGCAGGACAGTTCTTCAAAATTCCTGCTTCACAGAAAAGTCTGTCAGATATACTAGGCCTGTAGGCCAAAGATGGATGCCCGAACATTACAGAGGAACCTTGGGTGACTGTCCAGGCTGTTTCTGTCATTTCTATAGTTTTGGAAGTTGCTTGCTCTGCACTTCCTGTTTATTCAGGTTTTACTATGTCCTTCTTGGGTCTGTGTTGGAGTTGAAGATTAGATAGTTATAGTTATGGTTTTCTTTGTTACCAAATTCAAAAAAGAAACTCACAAAAGAGGTGTAAAGTGTATAAGGTTGACAGACATAAAAGTTTAAATCAATTCTCTAAAAAAATGTTTTGAGATCCAAAAATAAATAAATAAATAAACAAACAAATAAACAAATAGTTTGGGGTTGGTAATACAAATTAGGATAAAAAGTAAATTAGGCACAAAATTTTGGACTTACCAAGCTAGGGTAGATAATGAAATATTTTCTGAATTTGCCAAATGCAAATGAACTGGACATTTTGAATGTAATTATTACCTGATAGTTTTTCTTATTGTTTATAGTTTTATGTTAGAGTTAAAACCTTTCCTTTTTATTTAGACAAGAAGGGGGAAATGTTGTGAAATAATCTTTTTGTTCCCTGTGAAGATGTGTCTTTGCCAAGGCGTCTTCTGATTGGTTTAATAAAGAGCTGAATGGCCAATAGCTAGGCAGGAAGAGGTTAGGCAAGATTTCCAGGGAGAGGGAAGGAGAGGAGATGAATCTAGGTGCAGGAGAGATACCAAAGGACACGGAGAGGAAACAAGAGTTGTAAAATAGAAGAGAGGTAAAAAGCTATGAAGCAAAACATAGATTAATATAAATGGGTTAATTTAAGTTATAAGAGCCAGTGGGATAAGCCTAAGCTATCGGCCAAGTTTTCATAATTAATAAGTCTCTGTGTCTTTTTTTGTGAGCTGGCAGCCCAAAGAAAAATCCATCTACACCTCCCCCACCATCAACCCTGAAATTCCTATCAGAACATGCATACCACTTCCTCCTATGGCTTCAGCCATCACAAAGCAACAAAGTCCAGCATATGGATCCCCTTCTCTTCCCTCCAGTGACTGCCTTCTGCAGGGGACCTGAGAGCCATGAATACACAGAGGTGACTGAGGGCCAGAGTCAGGTGCTACTGTAGAGGTACCCTGAGTGTGCATGCACTTTGAAAGCAGAGCTGTGACATCCATGCATGTACGGCTACAACAAGCCACTTGGCTGTAAACTTCCCAGCAGGTCCCAAAGAGTTAAATCGGCATGGTCTTCAGAGCCAAACGTCTGACATGCACCAGTCAGATGAATTGTGTAGGTAAGTTGACCTCTTCATAAGCCTCAGTTTTCTCACCTGTAATATGGGACCAATTGAGTGGATTCAATAAGAACAGAAGCAAGTGTCTGAATCCAGAGTAGAGGGGGCAAAGTTGTATCCTCCAGGACTCTGTCCCTCACTCCTTTCCTTCCTCTCATCTTCCTCCCCATCCTCCTTCCTCTCCATTCTTCTTCCTCCCCATCCTCTTCTCCCCACCCTCCTTCCTCCCCATCCTCCTTCCTCCCCATCTTCCTTCCTCCCCCACCCTCCTTCCTCTCCACCCTCCTTCTTCCTCATCCTCCTTCCTCTCCAATCTCTTCTCCCCATCCTCCTTCCTCCCCATCCTCCTTCCTCCCCCACCTTCAGTTTCCTCTGCACTCCCAAAATGAAAGAAAGAATTGTGGACTAGGCATAGGGGCGCAGGCCTTTAATCCCAGCACTCAGGAAGAAGCAGAGACCAGTGAATCTCTGTGAGTTTGAGGCCAGCCTGGTCTACACAGCAAGTTCCAGGCCAGCCAGAGCTACATAGTGAGACCCTCAAAAAAACAGAACTGTGGCCCACTGTTCTTCTCCCACAGTCCAGCGTCTATTATGAAATGTTATGGGAAGTCAAAAGTGGAGCTCATACCAAATTTCTGAATCCTCTGAACATCCCTTTCCAGGACAAAAGGTATCTTTTCCTGAACTGTCCATGCAAGCCCTGAAGGCCATCGCAAGCATCGTTGAAAGAAAGAAGAGAGAAGAGAGCAAGTATAGGCAGAGGAGAGGGCGGTGTGAAGACAAGCAGAGACGGAGTGATGTGGCCACAAGCCACGGATCATCTGCAGCCACCTGAACCTGGAAGCAGCAAAGAGCAGTTTCTCCCACAGAGGTGTGGAAGGGCGCGGGAGCCTGCTGCCACTTGCTTTCTGTCCGACTTCCTCCTCTGTGGGGAAAGAACATTCCTGCTATTGTCGGGCACCCAGCAGAGCAACTGGTTCCAACAGCCACTGCCCACTAAGCTAGGTCTAGAGATCCCAGCAGCAATCAACCAGTAATCTCCTGTCCCTGCCAAGCCAAACCTGGACCTAAGTAGGTACTCAGGCAACCACCAAGGTCTGAAGTCGGATCCTGGTGGTGTGGGACGTCTGTGTCAGGGCAAAGGGAGCTCTCTCCTCTACCCTCCAAAGTTTGGCTGGAATAAACTGTCAAAGACAGATGGAAACAGGAGACAAGCTATACGAGCTTATTAATATGCACGAAGGGACACATTCCAGGGTGGGGGTAATCACAGGAGTGTGACTACCCAGTAGCCCAACCTGATTCCAAAGCTGCAACAGTTTCTTTTCCCTACAGGGCAGGTGAGAAGGACAAACAAGAGCTTCTAGAGCCGTGGTCCTCAACCTTCCTGACGCTGTGACCCTTTAATACAGTCCCTCATAGTGTGGGGACCCCCAGCCATAAAATTATTTCGCTGCTACTTCGTAACTGTAATTTTGCTACTGCTATGAATCGTTAATAAAAATATCTGATAGGCAGACTATCCCACCTGCAACCCCCTGCCTGACCCCCCCCCCCCCCCCCCCCCCCCGCCCCAATGGGTTGTGAGCCACAGGTTGAGAACACTGTTTTAGAGGCCCAGTAAAGGAATTTGGGAGGGACTCACAGGAGTGTGAGAACATAGAGTTCTTATGAGCTCCAGGCAAGAGAACAGGTAATGGATTGTAAATTATGCTGTTTGGGACCAAAATAGGGGACAATGGTATATGACAAAAGTCCACCGGACAGTGTTGACAGACTTCAGGCTTTCTTCCTGCAGATAGGCATTTATGGGCCTGCTCTAGCTAGTGAGGTCTCAGAAGACTGAAGGCAACTGTGTTTCCCTTTTGGTGGACCTGGGCAGTTAGATAAGAGAATTTTGCAGACAGCCTTTCCCTGTGCTGAGAGGGAGAAGGGCCTTGACTTGGGGTATGCTCTGAGACCTCTCAGCACATCAAAGTGCCGGATTTTGTGGCATCTCTCCTGCCCAAGGACTACTTATTTTGGATTAGAGTTGCCATTTGCTCTGTGCCCTGCCTGCTTCATCTGGAATGAAGCGCTAATTTCCCTGGCCCACAGACCCCAGTGGGAGGTGAGAGCAGGCCATGCCAACTGGCACCGAGTACCGGCTAGTGGGGAAAAACCACTCATGGGGAAATCAGGAGGCCTTTATTTAATTTCACTTCTGCATTGAGAGTCTGTGCTAATCAACTTAGCCAAGCCACTTAACCTATCTAGATGTCTCTTCTCCACTGCCAAAGGCCCAGACTGTCTCGTGTGATTTTTGCAGCCCCTGTTAGTTCTGTGAATGAATAGGAGAAGGGGGAGGATTTAGAAAAGAAAATGAAGACCATTAATGCCAAATGGTAAAAACGTTCAGTTCTAAAAGCAGGTTTGACTCTTTCAGATGAAGAAACAGCAAACCTCAAAGATGGGGAGAAGTGAGGGCTCTAGGTGAGGTTGGAGTTAGAGGGATTCATCACCGGTTCAGTCTCGTCAAGAGAGTTAGTTGAGCCGGGCTGTGGTGGCACACGCCTTTAATCCCAGCACTCGGGAGGCAGAGCCAGGTGGATCTCTGTGAGTTCGAGGCCAGCCTGGTCTACAGAGCGAGATCCAGGACAGGCACCAAAACTATATGGAGAAACGCTGTCTCGAAAAACTAAAAAAAAAAAAAAAAAGAGTTAGTTGGATCTGTCCGCAACTTCAACTGCCGAACAAAGCAGTTGAAGGATCCATGGGACCCTTGTCCTCTGCTTTGGTCTGAGCGTTTATGTCCAAAATTCCGACCTTGAGGTGCTGGCCCCAGGGGGTGATATTAGCCAATAAGCATTGGGTCATGAGTCCCTTAGAGACTCCAGAATGTTAGTTAGCTAGAGACACCATGTGAGGACATTGCCAAGAAGACGTTATCTATGACCGAGGAAGAAGCCCGAACTAGACACACTCTGCTCCATGACTGGATGGTGGAGCCTGCAGAACTATAAACAATTTCTGTTGCATATAAGCCGTTTAGTCCATCAGTTCAAGTGGACTGTGTATCCCCTGCAGAAAGAACAGCTAGACCAATGGGAACTGTCCAAGGACCGCCCGACAGTCGGTGATGGAAGGAAAGATGAGATGGGCCAAATTAGATGGGAACTCCAACTGGGAAAATATGGTAGGAACATGGAGGCAGACACCATAACACGGGAGAGTCCAAAGATGGAGCCTGTGCAGCCAGTGACCAAGCAGAGAAACCAACGGAAGAATTAGAGTAGTGAATTCGGTGAAGCAAGCAGGTGGGTGGAAACAGTGGAAAGACATATCCGATACAGGACTTTCTATCTAGAACATGCAGATAACTCCTGCAATTTAATAACAAGAAAACAACAGAAGTATTTGGATAGATACTACTGTATCGGGGAAGATGTCTGAATGTCCAGTAGGTACCCAGAAAGACTCTCAGGGAGACTCCACTTTTGGTGGTTAATGGTCAGGTAATGGTGGTGGGGTAGGGAAGCCATTTTCTTCTGTGATGTAGCCACTGGTCAGTTGCCAATGCTCCAGCAAATAATCTAGTAACTAAGCCTATACTTATGCGTACGCACCAGCCCTAATTAAACTGGGTAGGTCACACACACATGAAAGAGATATGAAGTCAGGCATGGTGGTGTACACCTTTCAACCTAGCACTTCAGAGGCAGAAGCAGGCAGGTCTCTGTGAGTTCAAAGCCAATATGGTTTATATAGTTAGAGTTCCAGGACAGCCAGGACTACACAGAGGAACCCTGTTTTGAAAAAAAAAAAAGTAGGAAGGGAAAGGGGAAGGAGGAGAAGAAGTAGTCTGGTGGAATTGGGGGTAAAAGAGAAGGCAATGAGGTGCATATGATCAAAACACATTATACACGCATGAAGTTGTCAGAGAAATAAAAAATGTTTACTAGAATATCTTTTATTTATTCTTTGACAAAAATCAGTGTACTTTGATCATATGCACCTCCAACTTCCCAAGCGTAGCTAAAAGTCTCTCTCTCCCATTCCCATTTTCTCCTTTTCTTTCTTTCTCTCTTTGAGTTCAATTTGTGCTTCTTATTGGGATGCTGGAATGTTGACTGATTTTGTTGGCTTGACCTTGTCCAGGTAACCACAGCTACGGTGAGTTCATGGGGTACAATAGTCATGTCATACTCAGAAGACAGTATCTCACAGCATGCCTCTCCATTCTCTAGCTCTTACATTCTCTCCACGTACCCCACTGCAAAATTCCACGTGCCCTGGGGAGAAGGGTGATACAGATGTCCCTGAAAACCCAATAGTCACTTTTTCTCAGCACTCTGACCAGTTATGAGTCTCTGCATTAACTGCTGACCACTGCAGAGAGAAGCTTCTCTGGCCAAGACTGAGAACCTTCCTGATCGCTATATAAACACAAGTATTTAGAAGGTGGTTTGACATGTCCATTTAGTAAGACAGTAGGAGTAGGTCATGCCTTCTCTCTCTCCACCCACACCTATGACCTCCCTAGCCATAGATATCTAGTACTAGGCGTGAATATCTAGTGAGGCGTGGAGCAAGGCCTCAAAATCAAGCCAAAAGCAGGTGGTTACCCCTGTAACTTTCATGGCACTATTGCACCAGTGGGCATATCTTGCCAGTCATGTCAGGACTGTAGCAAAAGGTTTCACTATTGGGTAATATCATTGATGATTTTTCTACTCCCAGGATCCACAAAGCACCTTCCAGCACTGTGATAGCTACCCAGCAGGGAGGGTTTTTTCTGGTCAGTTCCAGGTTGATTTCTCTATGTCCTGCAACCAAAGTATGTTGTGTCTTTAGCAATTGGATCTTACCATGTGGACCTCCACAGCAATGACAATAGCTTGAATTTTTTTTTTTTGTGGTGCCCTCTGGGTCCTCACTGAGCAATAACTTCATAGGGAGGTATCCCCACTCTGGCACTGAGATTTTCATTTAAGGACCTCTGTCTTCTTGGGGAAGCACTGTCCACCCATGCAGGCACTTGTGTTCAAATTCTTTTTCTTCTTAATTATATTTTTAAATTAGCTTACAAAGTAGGAGGTTTCCATAAGGGCTTTTCATACATCCTTAGCTTTGATTGACTTACCCCTCATCTCCTTTATTCCCCCACCTCATCTAAAAAAATTCTTTTGTTTTTTGTTGTTGTTGTTGTTGTTGTTGTTGTTTTTGAGACAATATCTCTCTCTACATAGCCCTGACTGTTCTGGAACCAGGCTGGCCTCGAACTGGGAGATCTGCCTGCCTCTGCCTCCCAAGTGCTGGAATTAAGGACATGTGCTACCACCCCTGTCCTAAACATAATTTTTAAAGTATCTTTTTTAGGGAGGTGGAGAGATGGCTCAGAGGTTAAGAGCAGTGGCTGCTCTTCCAGAGGACCTGGGTTTCATTCCCAGCACCCACATGGTAGCTCACAACTGTCTGTAACTCCAATTTCAGGGGCTCTGATTCCTTCTTCTAGTTTCTGCAGGTACCAGGCATGCACGTGATGCACAGACACACATGCAGGCAAAACACTCATGCACATAAAATAAAAAAAAATTTACAGAAAACATGTATCTCTTGAAAATTTATTTTTATTATTGGATATATTCATTGTATATGTGTGAGCATGTAGCTGTACCGTGTGTGTGCAGTGTCACAGAGGTCAGAAGAGGATGTTGGAGCTATGGATGGTTGTGAGCCACCATGTGGATGATGGGAACTAAACCTGGTCCCTTTGTAAGAGTGCTCTTAACAACAGAGCCATCAGTCCGATCCCTAAAAAAGAATTTTTTTCTTTTTCTTTTTTTTTCCCCAGAGCTGAGGATCGAACCCAGGGCCTTGCACTTGCTAGGAAAGCACTCTACCACTGAGCTAAATCCCCAACCCCTAAAAAAGAATTTTTAAAAAAGATTCTTAACATTATTACTCATTAGAAAACTGGAGACTTAAGCCACAATGAAATACCACCACACCACATATCTATTGGGACAGCCACAAAACAAAGACTGTCCTTGAGTTCAACCAGGAAGTGGAAAATGGTGTCAGCACTTGAAACTGGCAATGTTCTTGAAGTCCCAATACTACATGTTTAAGACTTTTTACTGTGTTCATCTAATCAAACATTTAGAAATCGTATACGGGTTAGCACATCTATCTAGCGCTAGAAACTACTTACCAACCATTTCTAAACATGATCTCAGATCTTATCCTGGGAAAAGGATAAGGATAATTGCTTAAGGATCTTGCTGTTAGTTGGGACTTCTGATATTTAGAACTTACCATATCGGGTCCCAGATACGTCCAAACTTCCTGGTTAGGGAGGGACTGAATTCCCCAACATTCGCCTCCCTTCATCCAGGAGCTCCATTGTGAGTATGCTCTTCATAATACCTCTGGGATTTCTCTTTGTGCCCCATGCACATGCTTATTCTAATGCCCCTCTGACTGAGTCAGCATGAACGGCTGGGCATTTGTTTCTTGCCAACTAACAGCTCTTTACGAGAAATGGTCAGTCAGAGTTCAAGTTCATGACTAAGGGTCAGGCTAAAATGAGACTTAGGATTCTGGCCACGGAAGACGTAACTCCAACTACTTCTCAGATTACGTGTAATACTCATGAGTAAGTAGTCAGGATATATTGTCAAGTAAAGAAATGAATGGAAACTGGCTTAAACAAGAGGAATCTGTTCTTGGCTTCAGGTGGCTCAGCAGGTGTTAATCAGGAATGGGGAAGTGGGTCTCTCCTGGTCTGCTCTGACCTTTGCAGGCCCATGCTCAGGCTTCCTGTCACCCATCGAACAAGGGCTTTCTACCCTTCTCTGTAGCATTGCACAGCAGGGGTCTCCCTGGCAACAGCCTCTTTCTCTCAGACGCTACAACTTCTTGCTTTTCCTTGGC
Organism: Peromyscus nudipes; assembly: GCA_902168325.1. Lineage (NCBI taxonomy): Eukaryota > Metazoa > Chordata > Mammalia > Rodentia > Cricetidae > Peromyscus > Peromyscus nudipes. Next base: position 16,799 of record CABHPH010161198.1, read on the forward strand.
TCTAATTTGGTTGAGGGCCAAATTTTTGAATGGCCAAAATCCATCAACTCTGCTCCTGATTCTGTAGAGTGGGCTACATCTTAGAGCAGCAGTTCTCAACCTGTGAGTAGAGATCCCTTTGGGGGTCAAATGACTCTTTCACAAGGGTCGACTAAGACCATTGGAAAACACAGATATTTACATTATGATTCATGACAGTAGCAAAATTACAGTTATGAAGTAGCAATGAAAATAATTTTATAATTTTATAATTTTATGGTTGAGGGGGGGTCACCGCAACATGAAGAACTGTATTAAAGGGTTGCAGCATTAAGAAGATTGAGAATCGCCGGGTAGCTGTGGAGCACACCTTTAAACCCAGTACTTGGGAGGCAGAGCCAGATGGATCTCTGTGAGTTCAAGGCCAGCCTGAGCTACAGAATGAGATCCAGGACAGGCACCAAAACTACACGGAGAAACCCTGTCTGAAAAACCAAAAAAAGAAAAGAAAAGAAAAGAAGATTAAGAACCACTGTCCTAGAGGAATGTTTCAGAAACATTGGTTCAGAATATTATTAGTGGGACCATGGAATGGTCGTGTTTTAAAGTGTTTCAGATGTCTGTGTGTGTGTGTGTGTGTGTGTGTGTGTGTGTATGATTGAACTAGAAAAAATAAAAATAGGGACTGGAGAGATGGCTCCGTGGTTAAGAGCACTTGTTGCTCTTGCAGAGGACCTAGGTTCAATTCTGGGCACCCACATGATGGCTCACAGCCATCTATAACTCCAGTTCCAGGGGATCCGATGCTCTCTTCCGACCTCTGTGGGCATCAGGCATGCATGTGGTGCACAGACATACATGCAGGCAAAACAATCATACACATACAAATAAATAATCACTGGATATGGTGGTACACACTTTAAATCCCAAAATTTAGGAGACAGGGGCAGGTAGATCTCTGTGAGTTCTATCCAGGCCAGCCTGATCTACATAATGAGTTCTAGGACAACCAGAATTACCTAGTGAGAAGCTATCTCAAAAATCCAATTAGTCTCTTAATTCTGAGTTCAAGCCCTTGGGATCCACATGGTAGAAGAAGAGTCAACTTCCACAAGTCGTCCTCTGACTTCTACATGCACACTATGGTGCATGTGTTTGTGCAAACACACACAATACACAGTATACAGTCCTAAATGAGTATGTCATACTGATAAGTGGGAACTCTACACTTCCAAGAATACACACACACACACACACACACACACACACACACACACACGCACGCACGCACGCACGCACGCGCGCGCACACACACACACACACACACACACACACACACACACGCACACACTCATACCAATTTAAGCTCAAAGAATTTCCAGCCCCTTGTGACCCGGCTCCAGGACCGTATGCAGCCTCACTGCTGATCCCAAGCACGTGACCCTGTGAAACCACTCCATGTCTTCAGGCACACTCGAGTCTTTGCCAAACTCATCCTGCTATATCTTCTCTCCCTCTACCCAGAGAACTTCTACACACCCTGCATGGCTCAACTAAATGCTGCTTCCTCTGGGCAGCCTCTCCCATCACCTTCCCACGGAACCAGGTAGGACACTTGGCTGTAAGTCTCCCAGTGCCTGCCATGCTGCCCATAAGCAGTTCACAAGCTTGCAGCCACTTGCTGCTTTGTGGACGATGCCTTTGCAGAATCCTTTGAGATAGACAGTGACAGAGGTCACGATGATGACAGTGAAGGGGGTAACGACCAATGGACAGCAGTGACAATGATGATGGTGGGAACTATGTCCAGGGAGAGGTCCACTCTTGTTCAAGGTCCTCACAGCAGTCTGTGCACTCAGCTCTGTTGCTACAAGGTCCTTTTCAATGAGAACCCTGGAGATCCTGGGTTCTGACGCCTAAACTCGCCATTCTCCTCTCCATTTGCATAGTTTGCAGAAGCCTCTGACCTCACAGCTGCACACTCCCACATAGTCCCTGCTCAGACCTCCCTGAGTAATCTGCAGCCAAGCCGGTCTGCTATTTCCATGGCCTTAGGATCTGGGTTGCTTCCAGTTTTGAGCTATTACAAATAAAGCTACTATAAATATTCATATAGAAGCTTGTGTAATGCTTCCCTTGAACAAACAACTTGGAGTGGAATGGCTGCATCATGTGATAGATGTGTTTAACTTTATATATATAGCAATATATACATATATAATTACTTTATATACTTATATAGTGTATATATACATAGTAACAGATAGATATAGTAATATATATGTTACTATATATACATATATAGTAATAGATATATAGATACAGATAATTTTGCCTATATGTATGTCTGTACATCACATGCCTGCCTAGTGCCCACAGAGACCAGAAGGCATCAGATCCCCCAGAGCTGGAGTCACAGATGGTTGTAAGCCACCACGTGGGTGCCGGGAACTAAACCCCAGTCCTCTGAAAGAGCAGACAGGCATCTCTCCAGCCCCATATATTTAACCTTTAAAGGAACTTTCAGACTTTGAAAGTACGTGTGTCAGATCATAAACACCAGCATCCATGAAAACTCCAGTTGCCCCACATCTTTTTTAGTATTTGACATGATCGGTCTTTAATTTTGGACATTCTGATAGAGGTGCAATGCCATCACGTGTGTGTGTGTGTGTGTGTGTGTGTGTGTGTGTGTGCACGCTCATGTATGTGCAAGTGTGTGTATGTATGTGGTGTGTATGCATGTATGTGGTGTATGTGTGCATGTATGTGTGTACATGTGCCTGTGTGTGTAGAGTCCTGAAATTGACATCACTGTCATCCTCAAACACTCTGTATCTATTTTTTGAGACAATGTCTCTCACTGAGCCTGGAGCTTACTGTTTCAGATTAACTGGCTGTCCAGCAAGCTCCGCAGATGCCATACCCTTAGAGCTGGGATTACCTGCGCCACGTACTCCCATGGATGCAGGGATCCAAATTTAGAACCACATGCTTGCACAGCAAACACTTTACCCACTGAGCCCTCTCCAGTCCCAAATTCTAATTTTAAATTACATTTTCTTTTCTTTTCCTTTTTGGTTTCTTGAGACAGGATTTCTCTGTTACAGCTCTGGCTGTCCTGGAACTCGCTTTGTAGACCAGGCTGGCCTTGAGTTTACAGAGATTTGCTTGCCTCTGCCTCCCAACTGTTGGGATTAAAGGCTTGCATCACCGCCACTGTCTAAATTACATTTTCTTAAGGACTGTGATATTGGGCTTCTTTTCATATCTTTTTTTAAATTTTTTTTTTGTGAGCTAGAAAACCACTTTATTTGTTCTGGGGAGTTGTCCAGAGTCCCCTTAGAACTTCTGGAACTGCTTCTTGGTGCCAGCAGCCTTGGTGACCTTGAGCACATTGAAGCAGACTGTCTTGCTCAGGGGCCTGCACTCTCCCACAGTGACGATGTTGCTGATCTGTACATCCCTGAAACAGGGGGACAGGTGCACAGACATGTTCTTGTGGCACTTCTCAAAGTGATTGTACTTCCGGATGTAATGGAGGTAGTCCCTGCGGATGACAATGGTCCTCTGCATCTTCATCTTGGTCACACCAGACAGGATCCGACCTCGGATGGAAACATTACCAGTGAAGGGGCATTTCTTGTCTATGTAGGTGCCCTCGATGGCCTCCTTGGGCGTCTTGAAACCTAGACCGATGTTTTTGTAGTACTGAGGGAGTTTTTCCTTGCCGGTTTCTCCAAGCAGAACACACTTCTTGTTTTGAAAGATTGTGGGCTGCTTTTGGTAAGCACGTTCCGTCTGAATGTCCGCCATCTTCCCGGCAGCCTGAGAAAGAGAGAGGTGGGCTCACTCCCGGGTTTCCTTATTGACTCCCTTTTCATATCTTATTAGCATCATTTTGTTTGTTGGGTTTTATTTCTTTGAGGCCAGTTTGTACTGCATAGCTTTGGCTGGCCTAGAATTCAATATATATAGCAGGCTGACTTCAAACTCATAGAGATCCACCAGCCTCTGACTCCAAGTGCTGGGATCAAAGGCATACTCAATTAACCCAGCTTGATTTTTTTTTTTAACTTAATGTGTATGTGTGTTTTGTCTGTGTGTAAGCTGTACATCTCATGTGTTCCTGGTGCCTGTGGAGATCGGAAGAGAGCATCAGATTCCCTACGACCAGGGACACAAAGACTTGTGAGCTGTGTGCTGGAAATTGAACCTAGGTCCTCTGGAAGACAAGTTAGTAGTCTCAGCTGAAGAGCCATCTCTCCAGCCCCTTTTCATCTTATATGTACAAGGGTTGTGCTTGTGTGCATGTCTGCACACCACATATGTGCCTGGTTCCCATGGAGGCCAGGAGAAAATGTTGAATCCTCTGGAGCTGGAGTTACATATGGTTGTGAGCCACCATACAGATATTGGGAATCAAATCTAGGTCCTCTACAAGAGCAACAAGTGCTCTTAACCTCTGAGCCATCTCTCCAGCTCCCAGCATTGACTTATTTATTGTTGATTGATTAATTAATTGGTTGGGGTTTTTTGCTGTTTTTGTTTTGTTTTATTTGAGATGTTGCTTCTCTCTCTCTCTCTCTCTCTCTCTTTTTTTTTTCCCAGAACTGAGGACCGAACCCAGGGCCTTGTGCTTGCTAGGCAAGCGCTCTACCACTGAGCTAAATCCCCAACCCAAGATGTTGTCTCTTGTAGCCCAGGCTGGCCTTGAACTAACTATAAAGTCAAGGATGATTTTGAACTTTAGCTCTTCATCTGTCTCAATACTGGAGTCACAGTTCTCCCGGTTTGGCTCAGGATCCATCTGTTTTCTTTGTGAAGTGTATGTTCAAATCTTTGCCCATATTTTAATTACATTGTTTGTTTTCTTAGTACCAACTTGTAATGACTCTTTTTATATTTTGAAACAAATCTCTTGCCAGATGACTCTATTTTCTATTTGTGATTCATCTTTTTCTCACTCTTAGCAATATGTTCTTGAGAGCAGCAAATTTTAATTTTTATGAAATTAAGTTTATCGATTTCTCTCTTTTGGTATATGCTAAGTTATCTCAGTAATTTCATCAGTTTGATATTTAGGTATTACACATATTTTATCAGATTTGTCTCTAAATATTTCATTTTAACTATGTCGTGCGTGCGTTTTGTGTGTGTGTGTGTGTGTGTGTGTGTGTAGTATGTGATATGTTGGCACACTTGTTTTGTTTTTTTTGTTTGTTTGTTTGTTTTGGTTTTTTGAGACAGAGTTTCTCTGTGTTAAGAGTCCTGGATGTCCTGGAACTTGCTTTGTAGCCCAGGCTGGCCTCGAACTCACAGAGATCCACCTGCCTCTGCCTCCCAAGTGCTGGAATTAAAGGCGTGCGCCACCACCGCCCGGCATATGTTGGCACATTTGTGTGTGAGAGTAACAGCACCTGCCTGCGTGGCTGATGTGCAGAGGACAAATGCAGGTGTCTTTGGTTTCGACCTGTGTAAGGCAGGGGCTCTTTGTTGCTCACAGCTGTGTATGCCAGGCTAGCCCACAGGCTTCAATAGCCTCTCCTTTCTCTGCTTCTCATCCTGTGGTAGGGGTTCCGGGATTTGTGCTCTACTCAACCTGGCTTTCCTGTGGGTGCTGGGGATTTGAACTCAGACTCTCATGTTTGAAGGGCAAGCACTTTACCTACTGGCCATTTCCCCAACCCCTAAATATTTCATTTTTAGATGCATTTTTAAAATTTTTTTAATTATGTCTAGTTGTGAGTGTCTACATGTGGGTGTGTGCAGGTGTCCACAGATGCCAGATCCCCTGGAGCTGAAGTTACAGTTGTGAACCACCTGGTGTGGGTGCTGGGAACTGAACTCAGGTCCTCTGGAAGAGCAGCCAGTTCTCTTAACCACCAAGTCATCTCTCCATCTCCTAAATATTTCATTTTGTGATATCCTTGTCCACCGGTTCTGCCGTCTGCGTCATTTCCAGGGCAGCGTCAACGCGTTAGTTGATATTTTCACTATAGGCAGAGTTCTTCTCTCTTTTGAGTGGGGGGGGGAGGGGGGGTCAGAGTGCAGCTCTGTGAAGTCAGTTCTGTCGTCCCCCTGAAGTCCCCAGGCTTGCATAGAAAGTGCTTTTCATGGAGCCTTCTCAAGGCTGCGGACAGTGTTCTCTTTGATTCTTTATTCCTGGGAGCTGCTGATTGGAAACCAGACACTCGTCCATTTTAATACATTGGGTGCTACATGTATTTTATGTTTATATAAAGAAGATTGCATTTTATTCTGAGAATGAAGTTATTTGTAGACAGTCTGATCCTTTGGTTAAATGAGGCTGGAGCTGAATTTGCATAAAGCTACTTCCTTCCTGTTGGGTCCAAAGGAAACTCCAGTTCCCTAAACTCCAAAAGGCAATCCAAATATCCAGATATGAGCTTAACTTGGACTACAGGAGGATTCCTGGTGGTTAGATAAAAGCCAGTATTCCCTCAAGAGCTTGTGAAACTGGTTTCCTCTACCAAAAGGAGTCATTTCCCTTACCTCTGGCAGAAGGCACATATGGCTTCCTGGGTGCCTATTAGCACATCAAAGCTTATGCTGACCTCCAGGCTCCCTCAATATCACAAATACCTGTTACACATTTCAAAATCCATGCTCACCTCCTAGCCCTTCTCCCCTCCTCCCCTTCCCTAAACTCCCTCTAGCTTACAGGCTTCCCTCCTCTAGCTACTCATTCTCCTTATAACCCTACTTTTCTTGCTGTTTCCTCTCTATGTTCCTCTCTCTCTCTCTCTCTCTCTCTCTCTCTCTCTCTCTCTCTCTCTCTCTCTGTCGTGTGTGTGTGTGTGTGTGTGTGTGTGTGTGTGTGTGTGTGTGTGTGCTCTGCTCCTGCTTCTCTCTATGTTTTCTCTATTCTCTATCCCCTGTTACTCTCCCCTCACTGACAGCCCTGGCCATGTCCAGTTTACTTTCTCTCTCTGTTCTGGACTCTTTCACATGCCTCTGGCTGTTCTCGCTCTCATAGCTACAATAAAAACTTTCCCTTTAACTAAAGCATGGATCAGTCATCCCCACCTCTCAGCCAAAGCCCTTTTTAGGAATTCTCACCCTTGCACCTTGAACTCAGAAGCTTTCTCTCTGGCTCCCAAAAGTAAGCTCTACTTCCCAGCGTTGTGTGAGTTCTAAGTGCTTCCCTGTTGTCTTTTTGGGTGGGCCTTTCCTAGCCTCAGGCAGTGTCCATGGACAATACTCAAATATCCAACCCTCTCCTCTTCATGAGTATCTCTAACCTCTTTCTCCATAGCTCTCCTTTCCTCCACGACGCTGCCCATAGCATCATCGGCTTTCCTAGACTCCCAGGCATGTCTTAGTCAAGGAGTACCATGACCTTAGACAGGCTTCCCGATGGTAAGTCAGCCCTGGGACTCACCTTGTTTTCCTTCCTTTCTCCTGGTGATCCGGTCACCGTTGCCTAATCGGAATTGTCTGGAGCGCCACTCCTTTGGTCTGTTTTGTTTTTTAAGCTGTTTCAGATAGGAGTGTAGACCTAGTCTCTTACGCCACCCTGACCTTCTGGTTCGTGGTCCTGACACTGACATTGGTTGAGAGGTGTTAGGGTTGACTCTGAGCTGGAGCGATGAGGATTTTTGGTTTGTGTGGTTTGGTTTGGTTTGGTTTGATCCTCCTTCTCAACAGTTGAGACACTTGGCTACAAGGACCAGAGGGATGAGCCCCACTGTGCTCTGAAGCTGTCAGGCACTGAGCGCTAACAGTAGTCAGAGGAGGAGACTATCAGAACGGCCATGGGAAGCCAGGTCTACCACATCTCATAGTGGCACCAGAAGAATGCTCTCAAGGGCCGTCCAGTTCCTCCTCCCCAGCATCAGGATGGAGTCAGCTGAGAGTTGTAACCTCACCACCTCCACCAACATGAAAAACAACTTTTTTAAAGGTGTAACCATTTACCAGCCTCTGAGTTACCTGCTAAGAATTTGGGGCTAGGAGAGGTAATGGAGCTTGCCCAGTGATGGCTGTAAAGAGGGAGAACTGGAAAGAGTAGACACTTAGCCTCCAGAGTCCTGCGACTGGCGGCTGAGAATGAGCCCTGGGAACCTTCTTAGCCTCTGCTTCTCCTCCTTTACTTCAGTCTGGAATTCCGATTTCAAATCCGGCTTGTGTTTGCCTCTGGCCCTGAAACCTTACCCTGAGTCTACTAGATGTGGGGGACAGCATGGTAGGTGGGATATACATAGACTTTGTAAACAGATAGACCCAAGTTCAAATTCTGTTTTGTTGGTGGTAGTTTTCTTGTTTGTTTTTGTTTTTTTCTCTTTTGAGATAGGGTTTCTCTGTGTAGAACTCGCTCTGTAGACCAGGCTGGCCTCGAACTCACAGAGATCTGCCCGCCTTTGCTTCCCAAGTGCTGGAATCAAATCCTCCTGTCTAACTGTATGACCTGGAGCAAATTACTTAGTTCTTACTGAGCTACAAAAATCAGTCCCATAGACTGGAGTAGTGGCATTGCTTCGTGGGATTGATGAGTTTAAGTGAGATAATAAAGTGTTTACTTCCACATGAGTGTTCAACACTTGGTAGCAAGATCTCAAATGTCCAATCAGAAGAAGTTTGGGAGCTGGAAATGTGGCTCAAGTGATAGAATGCTGGTCTAACACACACAAAACCCCAAGTTCAGTCCCCAATACTGTATAAACCAAGAGGGATGGCACACGCCAGTAATGTAAGCTTTGGGAGCTGGAGGCTGAGGGATCAGGAGATCAAGATCATTCCTCAACTACGTATCAGTTGGAGGCCATCCAGAGCTATTTAAGACCCCGTCTCAAAGGGGGGGAAAGGGGGGCTAGATGGACAGAGAGAGAGATGGTTCAGCAGTTAAAAACACTGGCTGCTCTTTCAGAGGACCAGTGTTTGACTTCCAGCACCCAAGAGGCAGTTCATGAGCACCTGTAACTCCATTTCTAGGGACCAAATGGCCTTTTCTGGCCTTCTTGGGCACCAGGCACACATGTAGTGCACAAACATACATGTAAGCAAAATCCTCACACATAAAATAATAGGAGGAGGAGGAGGAGGGAGGAGGAGGGAGAAGGCAGGAGGAGGAGGAGACAGGAGGAGGAGGAAGGAGGAGGAGGAGGGGGAGGGAGGAGGAGGAAAGAGGAGGAAGAGGAGGAGGAAGGAAGAAGAAGAGGAGGAGGAAGGAGGAAGAGGAGGAGGAAGAAGAGAGAGAGGCATGACTGGAAGGCATTATTTTTGTTTTGGGAAGAGTGATGTTTTGGAAATATCTCAGAGAATGGGATATTTCCTGGACTCAAGAGAAACTATTTTGTCAGAATGCATCTTTAGGGATTGTGGCAGAGCCCAGTTGGCCTGGGGCAAAAGAGACATCCACCATCAGCCTCTTCTAGCCTCTCCTTCGGGAGAAGGGGACAGTCACCTTCAGCCTTCTCTCGCCACCATCTGACCTGAAGGAAAGAAAACCCGAAAGCACCAGGGAAGTTCAGCCAGGAGCTCAGCCTCCCCCAGAACTAAGACCCAGCTGTAGAACACCTCCCCTTGCCCACACCTCCCCTTGCCCACACCTCGCAGCCACACTCTCCAGACCTCTTTTATTACACCACATTCCTTTCATCAACTACACTTTACAACTTTCAACAACAGCAAATCCTAACACACACTAAAGGCCAAATAAGTTTGGAGAAACACGGGTATTGGAACCAGAATCAGATATGACAGAATGCTGAAGGCGTCAGACTGGGAATTTAAAACAGTGTTAATTAATAGACTCAGGGCTGTCATGGAAAAGTAGACATCATAGAAGAACAAACAGGCAATGTAAGCAGAGTGATGGAAATGCTAAGATAGAAGTTAAAGAAAGTGCAAGCCAAGCATGGTAGAACACGCCTGTAATCACAAGCACCAGGGAGGTAGAGGCAGAGGATCATGAGTTCAAGGCCAGCAAGGGCTATGTAGAGAATTCCAGGACAGCCTTTGTTATATAAGCAAGACCTTCCCTCAAAAATACATTAAAAAAATTAGGCGGTGGTGGTGCACACCTTTAATCCCAGGACTCAAGAGACAGAGGCAGGAAGATCTCTGTGAGTTTGAGGCCAGCCTGGTCTACAAAGCAAGTTCCAGGAAACCCAGGGCTGCACGAAAAAACCCAGTCTCGAAAAACAAACAAAACAAAACAAATAATGTAATGAGAAATTTAAAAAGTACTATTTAGATATATGCCTTTGAGAAAGAGCTGCATTTTGGGGAGACGTTGCTTTGGTAAAGATTTTGAGTAGATATCTCACAACAGACGTGGGAGAGTTAAAGCCCGAGTACACTTGAGCTCCTGAGTAACAAACTGAGAGGGGAGGAGAGGAGAAGGGATTAAGATGGAAAGAAAAGGAGCACACATCCCATCCGACCATCTGGATGGCAGTATCTCTAGAACATTCTAAAACATTTGTAGTCTACTCTTTTTTTTTTTTTTTTTTTTGGTTTTTCGAGACAGGGTTTCTCTGTGTAGCTTTGCGCCTTTCCTGGAACTCACTTGGTAGCCCAGGCTGGCCTCGAACTCACAGAGATCCGCCTGCCTCTGCCTCCCGAGTGCTGGGATTAAAGGCGTGTGCCACCAACGCCCGGCTGTAGTCTACTCTTAAGAATGGTTGGGAGCCAAAAAACAAAACCAAACAAACAAACAAACAAAACCATAAAACAAAACAAAAAAGCAAAAAGAATGCTTGGGGGAAGTTGGATTTGGTGGTGTACACCTTTAATCCCAGCTCTCAGGAGGCAGAGGCAGGTGGATCTCTGAGTTCAAGGCCAGCCCAGTTTATAAATATAGTTCCAGGACAGCCAGGGCTACACAGAGAGATCTTGCATGGAAAAAATAAATGAAAAAGGATGCTTGGGGGAGTGATATTTCTGTATGAAATCCAAGGTCTAATTTCATCACATTTGGGTCATCGTGGTCCAGAACACAGTGAGCGTGCTCTGCTGGAGCGAGACTATGTGGGGATAAAGCTGAGACTCTTGGGAATTGGCAGGCTTCTCTTCGGAGAAGCAGGGTCTTCTCTCACGTTAATATAAGTCACATGGTTTTGAGAGACTCCATTCCCGTGAATCTGTTCGAGAAGCCTTCTCGAGAGGCATACAGTACAAACCCAAACAACCGAATGCAGCCATTTTGGACCCTGAGGCATGAAGGGAAATTTCACTTCCATCTAAAGGGACAGTGAAAGCTCCTTAATAATCCCCTCTAGCTAATATTTAGGCTTTGATATTTTTTTGTTATTGTTTTGAGACAGGGTTTCTCTGTGTAGTCCTGGCTGTCCTGGAACTCACTCTGTAGACCAGGCTGGCCTCAAACTCACAGAAATCCACCTGCCTCTGCCTCCCCAGTGCTGGGATTAAAGGCGTAGACCACTATGCCCAGCCTATTTTTATTATAATTAAAAAAAAATTAAAGTTAAGTCTTATGTTTAAGGTTTTAAAGGCCTAGAGTTCTGCAATTCTTCAGTTCTCTGACTTTAAGAATCCGAGGGTTAGCCGGGTGTGGTGGCGCACACCTTTAATCCCAGCACTCAGGAGGCAGAGGTCAGAGGATCTCTGTGAGTGTGAGGCCAGCCTGGTTTACAGAGTTCTAGTGAGTTCTAGGACAGGCAGAGCTACATAGAGAGACTCTATCACAAAAGGAAAAAAAAAAAAAAAGAATCCAAGAGTATCCAAGACATCCAACTACTGTCATTCATTGCGTCAGCCACATCCTGGCACTGTGCTGGCACTTTACATGTTTCAGTTTCAGTCTTACTTAAGCCTATGAGATACACACTATTATCCCTGTGTCAGTTCAAGAGGCAGGAATGAAGCGAGGGATCCACACGTAGCATCTTGCCCTCTAACTGTGACATTCCAAACAAGCATCTTCCTCAGGCTGGGTCCTTTAATTTTTAAAAAAATGAGTGTGTGTGTGTGTGTGTGTGTGTGTGTGTGTGCACCTGCATGCTGGTGGAGGTCAGGGGACACACGGCAGCTGTGCTGGCTCTGTTGTTCTGTCACGGGTTGTGCTGTGTTGAATGTCTGTCTCCCTTAACTGGGAATTCTTCTAGTACACAGATAAAACTGGAGTCAACCTGTAGACCTAGCTCTCAGTACCTGGACCCGAAAGTTAGGCAAGCTCACACGACATGTTTATTGTATAGATAACCAGTTGGCCAATGAGCTGCAGGGAGTGAGCTCTGGTGTCTTCCTAACTCATCATCCTGGGGTTGCATCAGGAGGGGTTTGGCGAAGTGGGCATGTTCCTAAAGTCACCCAAAGCAGGTAAAGCCAGCCAGAGTTTATCCTCACATGAGCCTGGAGCCAAGAGCAAGACAGACTTGAGTCCCACGTCTTGAGCAGATGGTAACTGGAATCCAAATGTGGAGCCTGAGGGGAGTTCATAAGGGAGGCCACAGAGTAAGAAAATGTACCCAAAGGCCCCAGGTGTGAGTGACTCATCTTTACAAGTAGCCATTAAAAAAAAAAGAAGAAGAAGAAGAAGAGAGGAGGTCAGGGGTCAGGACATACGTGTGCAAAAGTCAGGTGTCCTCAGCCCTGTGCCTGAGAGTCTCACTTCAATGGCCCAGCTGACACCCTTCATGAAAGATCTTCTCCAGGCCTGGCCTTTACCCTGGTTCCCAGGTGTGGGCTGCTGGGGACAGCCCACAGACACAGCTGCATCTACCTCCGAGCATCTTCAAGCACAAAGTCCAGGAGTTCCTGCTTGCCCAGCCACGGGCAGATACCCCAATGTTCTCAGTAGGGCAAGCTCTACAGCCCAGTCACCCACTCCAGCAACAGCTCTCTTCACTGAGACAGACCTTACATTGCTGCTGTGTCTCGCCCGTTCTCCACCCAACTTCCACATGACTGTTCTAAACCGCAAAGCTGTTTACACACACACACACACACACACACAAACAGTCAGTTCCTCAGCCTGGCATGCAAGGCCCTTCACCAGCTACCCTTGCTGACTCAGCCTCCACTCCCTCTGCACTCTTGAACCTCACCTGTGTTCCATCCACTGCAAACACCAGCTCACACCTTTGTCTTCGTCTTCTCTGTCCTTCAAGTCCCTACTCATTCTTCCATCAGCCTTCCTTTGGTCACACCCTGGTTTTATAAACCCGTATACACAGCATGATGGTGGCAATAATGATGTTGTATTAGAGTTGTTTGGTCATGCTGTTTCTCTAGTGAGGACACATTGTCCTGCTAGCTGTACTCGGGTCTGGCTCTTAGTCCCTATATGTCACTACGTGTCTGATGGAGGAAGGGAGGAATGAATGAAAAGCAGTCAGGGGTACCAGGTGACTAGAGGCAGGAGCGGAGCTGGGGGTTGGAGCGGGCAAGGGACCCTGATGAAAGAAAAGAACAGACAAAGCATGAAAACATGGAGCGAGCTGGCTCCAGGAGGGAGGCTAGGAAGCTGCCCTGAGTGGCAGCCTCAGCTCTCTGCAGGGGTCCATCCTGTACCTGAGCTCTGTGCTCTAAAATCCCCGCAATCCTAGTCATTTCCTCCTGTTTGTTGCTTCTGCTACCCTGGGAGGAAGTGATCCTTGACCCGGTCCTTGGGAAGAGCCACTCAGACCTCACCCAAGACAATTGTCTTCTGGGTAGGTTGAGGATGGAAAGTGGGTTGCACAATTTGCTCCCACCCTGAGCACCAGAACCCCAGGGTATGGGAGTCCCACAGGGAAGCTTGAGCCAGGCCAGAAGGGGGCAGGGATAAGAGGGACCAGGAAGCCTGGAGGACCTGAGGCTGCACCAGTGGGCCCTGAAGCAGATGTTTGACTCCCAGGGTGAGTTTCCTGTCCCAGGTCTCGTGTTCTTAGTCACAGTCCAGGTAACAAAGCATTCCACGCTCAGGGAAGCTGAAGGAACAGGACTGAAAGCCCTAGGGTGGGCAGAGAGAGACCTACTACCTAGTTGCACCATAGTCACATGGCCTAAGAGAGGCCTGGCACCTGGTGGGATCCAGAAACAGCTGGAATAGAGGAAAAGCAGGCCTCATCCTAGTGAACGACATCCACACCGACAGCTGCCGGGTCTCACCCGAGAACTGTCGGCTCAGCAAATGGACGGTTTGGACCAGGGACTGGCAGTGTTTGAAGGTGGCCCAAGCAGCACTGTCCCGTTGACAGTTCCCAGCTCTCTGCCTAGTAGTCACATTTAGCTGCACCCTAGCCCCTCAGCAAGGCATTTCCCTGAGATCCAGCCCCAGTGGCTCGCTGCAGCCTTGCCCAGCACTGTCCGGTGAAGCAGCTCCTTGTCCACAGAACGCTTTCAGACTGCCTTCCCTTTTTATTTGTTCGTTTGATTTGTTTTGTTTTTGTTTTCTTTTTTTTAAGATTTATTTATTTTTGCCAGGCAGTGGTGGCGCACACCTTTAGTCCCAGCAGTAGGGAGGCAGAGGCAGGTGGATCTCTGTGAGTTTGAGGCCAACCTGTACAGAGTGAGTTCCAGGACAGGCTCCAAAGTTACACAGAGAAACCCTGTCTCAAAAAAAAAAAATGTTTATATTTATTTTCTGTGCATTGGTGTTTTGCCTCCATGTATGTCTGTGTGAGGGTGACAGAGTCCCTGGAACTGGAGTTACAGACAGTTGTGAGCTGCCATGTGGGTGCTGGGAATTGAACCCAGGTCCTCTGGAAGAGCAGTCAGTGTTCTTAACCACTGAGCCATCTCCCCAGCCCTGTTTTTGTTTTCTTTCTTTCTTTCCTTTTTTCTTTCTTTTTTTTTTTTTTTTTTTTTTTTTTTTTTTTTTTTTTTTTTTTTGAGACAGTGTTTCTCTGTGTAACAGTTCTGGCTGCCCTAGAACTTGCTTTGTAGACCAGGCTGGCCTCAAACTCACTGAAATCCACCTGCCTCTGCCTCCCAAGTGCTGGGATTAAAGGCATGCACCACCACCGCCCAGCTCTGTTTTTGTTTTCTTAAGATAAGGTTTCTCTGTGTAGCTCTGGCTGTCCTGGAATTCACCCTGTAGACCAGGCTGGCCTCAGAGATCAGCCTTCCTCTGCCTCCGAGTGCTGGGATTAAAGGTGTGCACCACCAACGCCCGGCTTCAAGTTCCCTTCTTACCAATGCATCATGTAAGTAGTCTCTCTGCCTCCCGCCCTTCCTCACCTGAGAACTTCCACAGGTTCGAGGCCCAGCTACAGTGCTGCCTTCTCAGGGCACCCTTCCCCATCATCTTACCAGGCAGAACTCATCACTGTGAGTCTCCAAGCACTTCCCATCACCCTGATCCTACAGTATCTGCCACTCTGCCTGTACTTGTTTAACAACATCAGTGCCAGACAGTTGGCACAAACTGCTTTGCCTTCGCCTCCCTAGAGCACCGTGAGATGGATCACGACAGTGATGAGTGGTGAAGACGGAGAGGAGGGCAGTAACCAATTACTAGGTAAAGAGTCTGCCAGACCCCGACCTTCACAGCACTCCTTTGATACTGGACTTTTTTATTATCATATAAGGACACTGAGACCCACAGGGGTGAATTATTTGCCCTAGGTCACAAAGCAGGTAGGAAAGCCAGGATCTAACCCAGGCCACGACCCAGGCACCCACTGGATTTCCATTCTTTTATAGATGGAAACACTGAAGTGCATGGAGACCATTAGCTCAAACTCAACATTTTCATTTCAGAACCTCTGATCCTGGGGCTGCACACTCCCACATGGCCCCCGCTTAAACCCTTGCTAAGTTACTTTGGGCCAACCCCCAATTTCTTGCCTATCCAGGCTCCCTTCCACCCTCTTCCCACAAACCCCAGGGACTTGCCTCCTCCTCTTCCATGCCTGCTTCCCCTCTGACCTCACTCCCTACAACTTGTCCTGCCCCACCTTGATTCCCTGGAAGCGAGGCCAGCCAGGCCCGGCGGAGGTCACGGCTTCTCAGGCGGGCAGGGATCCCGAAACACTGAAGC
Organism: Peromyscus nudipes; assembly: GCA_902168325.1. Classification (NCBI taxonomy): domain Eukaryota; kingdom Metazoa; phylum Chordata; class Mammalia; order Rodentia; family Cricetidae; genus Peromyscus; species Peromyscus nudipes. The sequence continues at coordinate 32,730 of CABHPH010161198.1, forward strand.
TTTTCCCCGAGTTCCCCGAGTTTTCAGCATTCCATACTGAGCCTGACCTCCCCAGGCCTCAGTTTCTCCACTGGAAAGGTGGAGAATGGCCCTGCTCTGGTACCTGCCAGGGCTGAGAGAGACCCTGACAATGACAGCGGGGTGTGGGTGGGGTACACGCTAACTGCCTCATTCTTGGGCAATGGCTTAGAAAGTAGGGGGTTCTGCGTCAGCCAGGTGACTCTGGACATTTATCTAACCTTGCTGGTGCCCTCCTGGACCTCATCGAGTGAACAGGAATCATAGCAGTACACTCTGCATACTGTGAGGCCTGAAGGGTGGAAGGGACGCCACGCAGTTAAAGGTCCCTGGCACTGAGCAGGATCTCCATGAGCAACTAGTGTGACAAGTATCCAGGGAGGCCTTGCCTCCCTCTGTGGAACGCAGGGCCATCATGAGGCAGTTTGTCAGAGACTCTTGTCTGGTCTCCATGGTGGATTCCCGGTCCAACCATCATGCCGTGCCCACTGAGAATGACACCAATAAATCTACTTCACCACCCCGTGGGTGACAGCAGGCTTCCGAATGTCGTTGTGCCAAAGATGCTCTTGAATTCTGAGGTGGTACAGAGCCCCTCCCCTACCTCGGCTCTGTTTTTCGTCTGTTTGTGTTTTGAGGTGGTGTGTCAAGAAGCCATGCGGGTGTTGAACTCAGTACATAGCTGAGGATGACCCTGGATTCCTGGATTCCTGCTTCCACCTCCTGAGTGCGGGCTCAGGGCTCAGAGGCGTGCGGGCTCAGAGGCATGCGTCACCAGCTTCTTCATCCCCATCAGCCAATCTACACAGAGCCAGATGAGTTTTCCTGATAAGTCTGAGTTCATCACCAGCTCTGCTGCTCCTTCCCAGGGGAGCTCAGGCAAACCACTTCTCTTTTCCGGGTTTCACTTTGTTCAGCTGTAAAGTGGGCAGGATGCTCCCTGCCGTTGAGGGGCTCCTATGAGGACAAGTGTCAGGCAGAGGAAGTACATCTCAGACCCTAAAACTCTCATCCCTTCTTCTCTAGATGAAGACACTGAGGTTCCATCTTTTGGTTTTGGTGAATTTTTTTTCATCTGCCTGTCTGTCATCTCTCTCTGTCTCTGTCTCTGTCTCTGTCTCTGTCTCTGTCTCTCTCTCTCTCTCTCTCTCTGTGTGTGTGTGTGTACATAGGTGTGCCCATGCCACACATGCGGCATTTATAAGACAATGTTCAGGAATTAGTTCCTTCTACTATGTTGGGTCCTGGGCACTATACTCAGGTCCTCAGTCTTGACTGGAAATGCCAACTAGCTGGCCTCAGTTCCATGGCTTGTTCCACAGTCAGGAAGAAGTAGGTGGAGTTCAGGAGTCCTGCTTGCACTCAGGAAGGCAGCCCCCAGGGCCTGAAGTGCTTGTCACCTTGTTTTTGTGGTGTCAGGGTTCCTCTCATACAAGGGACATCTGCCACCCAGCCACATCTTCGGCACGAGTTTCTGAGGACAAGGCTTATCCCAGGGCTCTACCTTGTATGCCTCTTGTTCTACTCTCTTTAGTAATGGCCAGCCAGGCCCAGCTGCAGCCCGGGTCCTCCAGACTGGGTGAGAGGGAGCAATCACAGCAAGAGAGGTGTGGCAGGTAAGGCCACAAGCCTTGTTCTCACCGGAAAGGCCACAGACACAGGACAGGAAATCACTGGGCTTGTCCCTATAGCTGGCACAATGAAGACAGTGACCTTAGACCCACTGCCAGTAGCTCGGCTGTTGTCACTGATCGCAGATTTCCCTGTCTGTCTCTGGGTGTCACACGCTTGGTCTTGCTGTCTCTAAGTAAAAACTGAGTACTCTTGCTTGTTCCCAGTTTGCCTAGCCAGCTGGGAATAGGCGAGCCCTCTACCACAGAGCTGCATCACCAGCCTGCGTCTGGCTCAGAGCCACTTTGAATCTTCTCTCTTTTAGGAATAATAAGATTCAGGCTCGAGAGATGGCTCAGAGGTTAAGAGCACTGGCTCCTCTTTCAGAGGACCAGAGTTCAATTCCCAGCACCCATATGGCAGTTCACAACTGTCTGTGACTCCAGTTCCAGGATATCTGACACCTTCACACCAGTGCACATAAATTAAAGTTAAATAAATTATTAAAAAAAAAAAAAAAAAGAAGATGCCATTTCTCATGGACCCACTGTCAAAGACTTAAAACACAAAGGTCACTTAGTATTGATGAGGATTGTAAAAGAGCAATGTCCCTCTTAGGGTTTCTGTGGCTTTGATAAAACACCATGTATGAGGAACAGATGAAGAAGTCTCGAATGAATATGTGTTGTTGGCAGGAGCTCGGCCATGACAAGGATCCCAGTGCTTCAGACTCATGGGAGTGGCAAAGCCCTTTCCTAGATGAGGCTCAGAGGGATGGCAGTGCCTTCCTCTGGCCTAAGTACGAGTGCTTATGGACAATTGACCAGTGTGTATGAAAAGCATCAGCCACAGCTTCCTCCCCCGGGACAACTGCAGCCTGAGACAGTACCCTATAGAGACCTCCTACCGAAACCCACCTTCTACTTAGGCTGTATACAAGAAACCTGCCTCCTCCATTCAGAAGCATAAAATACAGGTGTCGAGTTTCTGGGTTGTTGCTGGTAGTGGTGATGTGATTCTTATTTTTTTTTTTTTTTTTTTTTGGTAGTTTTGGTGCCCGTCCTGGATCTTGCTCTGTAGACCAGGCTGGCCTCGAACTCACAGAGATCTGCCTGGCTCTGCCTCCCGAAGGGCTGGGATTAAAAAGTCACAACCACCCAGCTTTTAAAAAAAATTTTTTTTTAATTTTATGTGCATTGGTGTTTTTGCCCGAATGAATATCTGTGTGTGGGTGTCAGATCTTGGAGTTACAGACAGTTGTAAGCTGCCATGTGGGTGCTGGAATTTGAACCTGGGTCCTCTGGAAGAGCAGCCAGTGCTCTTAAGCACTGAGTCATCTCTCCAGTCCGGTGATGTGATTCTAACAGAGTACACCATCCACCCCATCCCAGATGTTCTGTCTGTGTGTCTGTCCTTTCTTCACTCCCTCATCACCCCAGTCAGGTTTCCAGGACCAACCCATGCAGGACAGGATGACCATGACCAAAAGCAACTTGGGAAGAAAAGAGTTTATTTATTCTTACAACTCTCGGGTCATACTCCATCACTGAGGGAAGTCAGGGCAGGAACTCAAGGCAGGCTCTGAATGCAGGAACTGAAGCAGAAGCTAATGGAAGAACACTGCTTGCTGGCTCTGCTCCCCATGGCATGCTCAGCCTGCTTCCTTCTATATCCTAGGACCACCTGTCCAGGGTTGGTACCACTCACGGTGGGCTGGGCCTTTCCATACCAATCACTAATCAAGAAAATGCTGGAAGGTCATGATGATGCACCCCTTTAATTCCAGCACTCTGGAGAGTTTCAAGGCCAGTCTGGTCTACAGACAGAGTGAGTCCCCAGAACAACCAGGGTTACAAAGAGAGACCTCGTCTCAAAAGAAAGAAAGAAAGAAAGAAAGAAAGAAAGAAAGAAAGAAAGAAAGAAAGGAAGGAAGGAAGGAAGGAAGGAAGGAAGGAAGGAAGGAAGGAAGAAAGAAAGAAAGAAAGAAAGAAAGAAAGAAAGAAAGAAAGAAAGAAAGCTCTACAGACTTGCCCATAGGCCAGTCTTTATGAAGCCATTTTCTCAGTCTTCCCAGATAACTCCAGCTTGTTTCAAGTTGACAAACAATAACAACAAAACAGCACAGGCAGGTAAGTAGCAAACTGAAGACATGAAACCTAGTGTCTTCACTCTCGAATTCACCACACGGCAGTCAGATCTGCAGGAAAGCTCATACTTCAGCAGGCGGAACAACAAGATGTAAAACAAATAATTTTTGAGACCAGGTTTCACACTGTAGCCCTGGCCTACCTCAAGCTTTCCACAATCCTCTTGCCTCATCCTCTTGAGTATTAGTATTACAGGTATAAGCCACCACACCCTGGAAAATGTATAATTCTTGAAGCATAAAATGTCAAAATCTTAAAAATTAAATTGTACCTTTTCACCTTGCAATTCCTCTCCTACAAAAATTTATACTGGGATCTTTACATTTTCATTTATAGAATTATTTATAATTGCCTCAGGATGAAAACTACCTAAAGTACTCCAATGGTGCCTCAATCCAATCAACAATAGACTGTCAGTTATTAAAACTGTATCGGGGCGGTGGTGGCACACGCCTTTAATCCCAGCACTCGGGAGGCAGAGCCAAGCGAATCTCTGTGAGTTCGAGGCCAGCCTGGTCTACAGAGCGAGATCCAGGAAAGGCGCAAAGCTACACAGAGAAACCCTGTGTCGAAAAAAAAACCAAAAAAAAAAAAAAAAAAAAAAAAACTGTATTGGACCTGATGCAGAGGCACATGGCACCTGGGAGCTAGGGGCCAGAGGGCCAGGAGTCCAAGGTCATCCTTAGTTACACAGAGTTTAGGGCCAGCCTGGGCAATATAAGAAATTGTCTTTAAAATGTGTGTGTGTGTGTGTGTGTGTGTGTGTGTGTGTGTACTGTTGGGAAATTTCTACCTGCAGAGACATGTTCATTACTGGTCAAGTGTCAGCAATCTAAACCCAGAATGATCTACATTGATATAACTGGCCAGTAAGCCAATAAGCTTGTTACACTGGGGCTTGTCTCCTAGCACACAGCTGCCAGACTAGAGGGAAGCTGGGCTATCCTGCAACAGACTGAGGAGGATACAATACTTGTGGAAAGATGGACCCAACCATGTGTCTCCAAACACAGCTGCATGAGTGACCTCAGCTGACGTCATGTGCAATGGCTCAGTGGGTCCCAAAGCCACACACAGATCCTTGCTGTTTAAAGCCACTAAGTTTGGAGGTGCTTCCTCTCCTGGCGTGTGATTGAAGCACACTGCTGTTCTCATGTCTAGTTTTCAAAGTGCATACCGACCTCCCTGAAATAGCTTCTGTGTGAGTTCCCACCCTTGTGAGCTCCAGGGAGGCAGACCTCTGAGCAACCCCAGCTGACTGAACCTACCCTGGCTGGTGATTGTACAGCTTCCACAAATACCAGCACGAACATAATAAACATTCATATATATGTAGTGTGTGAGTGTCTTCATTCTCCTGTGAGGAAAAAAAAATTATTCAATGGCTACTCATTCCTGATTGAAAAAACAGAAAAATTATTTCAAAAGAAGAAAACAAAAACTATCCCTAGTTTTACTACCCATAAGTAACTTCAGTTGACATTTAGCTTGTATCTATAGAAATCTAACTATGAGGCACATGAACAGCTTCACTCTGTAACCCAGGCTGGTCTCAAACTAAGGACAATCCTCCTGCCTCGGTCTCCCAAATTCTGAGATTAAAAGAGAGTCACTACACCTGAATTATTTACATTTTATGTTGTTGTTTTTTCAAGACAGGGTTTTTCTGTGTAGCCCTGGCTGTCCTGGAACTCACTCTGTGGAACAGGCTGACCTGGAACTCACAGAGATCTGTCTGCCTCTGGCTCCTGAGTGATGGGACTAAAGGTGTGCACCACCACTGCCTGGCTTGGATTATTTACGTTTGAAATCACGACAGACTTACAGTTTTGTGACCTGCTTTTCCCTCTCCAGAATATCTTGGCTTCCTTTCCATGGCAACCAATTGATACCAACTGAACATTTTAAGCCAGTACACACGTGCCTGTGTGGCATGAATCACCAGGTCCCCACACAGAGAGGGCCTCTGTCTGCTTTGTTTATGGCTGGTACAGGGGGTTACCTGTGGCGACGACGCTTTCATGATAATGCTGAAGAGTCTGAGGGACAATGACCAGCCTGAAGTCACCCAGCAAACTTGTCCTAGCGCCCAGATCCAAGCAAACCTCCCTCCTCTTGAATCCCCAGCCACACCATTCACCCTGTCATAGGCACTACACTGTCCTGGATCTGCAACACTCATTTCAAACTTCCATAAAGATGGGATCTCACTCTCCCTCTTACAGAGTATGAGTCAGCTCCAGCACCAGGGTGAGTCACCCAGCTCTTCCTGACTGCCAGGAGACATCCAGGTGGGGATCTCTGGGGACAGCCAGGAAAGATGGACACAGGTGACCTGCTCCTTGAGGGGTGAGCTATGTGTTTCTTTTGGGTCTAAATTGCTGCTTGGAAGATTCTAGAAGTGAAGAAGCCCATGTTTCACATCTCCTGCCTCACCATTGCCTCCAGCAGCACTTAATGTCCCTACTACAGTTTCCTCAGTCTGTCTTGCCTTCCCTGTAAAGGTGGGGGAGAGGGGCAGCTTTGTGGGAAGGTGTCTTGTTGGCTACATCAGCATGAAACACATGCCCAGTCCACACCTCTGTTCTCCGCGCATGCTAGTCAAGCTTGGCTGTCCGTTTTCCCACCAGCTCTGAGCTTCTCAGGGTATCTTCCTCACTGCTCCTCACACCCAATCTTTATGGAGGGTCTACTATGTACTAGGCCCCGGGCAAGACATAGAACCCACCTCAGAGCTTGATAACTTCAAGAGTATTCAGGGCCCATTTTAGAGAGAGAAAACTATAGTCCCCAGGGAAGGAGTAACCGGCCTAGGACAACACCTCCGGCAGTAAGAGCCAACTTCCCACTCCTAGCACCCTGCCCTTCCTGGAGGCTTGAGGAACAGAGGTGTTGGGGCCACATCCAAGCCTCTCTCCAACTTCAGAGGCCCCTAGAAACAATCAACATACAGAAATTGTAAGAGACAGAAAGGAGCCTGCAACCCAGGAGTAACAGGGCTTTAATGGCTACCATTCTCCAAGTACTTGGATGGCTATGGACTATGTATCAGCCAACAGCCACATTCTCACTCTGTATTCACAATCAATTCTTCCGGTGGAGATATTCCCATGACGTGTTTGGGGGACTCGGGTCAGGTCACACACCCAAGGCATAGCAGGAAGCAGGTCTGTCTCTCTGAATCCTGTACTGTGTCTTCTCCACACCTTATCACCTCCTCCATTTATCCTTTGGTTCTGTCTCTCATTAAGCATTTATAGTTTATTTCCGGTGCCAACTAACTACTGGACAGAGGGAAGCTGGGAATGATAGAGGGCTTGCCCTGTAGAGGTAGTTATCTCAGGGGAAGATAAGGTTCAAATAATTGCAATCTAGGTGATTAGAACCAGGTTAGGCCGTTGCTTGGCCGGTACTGGGCCAGGGGCCTAGACAAGCGCTGCTGGTCCAGTCTTGATTTGTTTTAAAGATTTGTGCGTGAGTGTGGGAGTTACAGCAAGTAGAGGTCAAAGGGCAACTTTTCTGCAGTCCATTCTCTCCTTCTACCTTGTTTTTAAATTTTATGTCTCTGTGTGTGTGTGTGTGTGTTTTTATGAGTCTGTGTGTATGTGTGTGTGTGGTGTGTGTGTGTACATAATGGATTTTGTTACTCTCTCTCCCTATAACTAACTGTGAGTCTCTCTCTCTCTCTGTGTGTGTGTGTGTGTGTGTGGTGTGATGTGTGTGTGTACATAATGGATTTTGTTACTCTCTCTCCCTCTAACTTCCTTCCACCTTGGTTTTGAGGCAGGGTCTCTCTTGTTCCTGCCGCTGTTTTTGCCAATGGGAGCTCCTGTCTCTGCTGGGTTTACCTACGCAACCTCTGGCTTTTTATACACGTTCTTTTTTTTTTTTTTTTTTTTTTTTTTTGGTTCTTCGACACAGGCTTTCTCTGTGTTGTAGCCTTGCTCCTTTCCTAGATCTCACTCTGTAGCCCCAGGTGGGCCTCGAACTCACAGAGATCCGCCTGCCTCTGCCTCTCAAGTGCTGGGATTAAAGGTGTGCACCATCACTGCCTGGCTTTTTACTTTTTTTTTTTTTTTCTGAGACAGGGTTTCTCTGTGTAGTTTTGGAGCCTGTCCTTGATCTCGCTCTATAGACCAGGCTGACCTCGAACTCACAGAGATCTGCCTGCCTCTGCCTCTCAAGTGCTGGGATTAAAGGTGTGTGCCACCGTCGCCTGGCTTTTATACACATACTAGGGTTCGAACTCAAGCAAAGGTTTGTACAGCAAGCACTTTTATCCAGTGAACCATCTCGCTGGCCCCATGTTTTTAAAATCTAAGTACTAATCATGTTTACTACCTATATGATTTGGGCAAATTTCTTTACTGTGTACAGCCTTTTTTTTTCTCCTTTGGAAAATGGAGAGAGAAAAAAAACATTCATCTCATAGAATTCCAGAGGAGATTAAATCAACTGGATTATTGCATTGTTTCATTTAACAAACTTACAAAAAGCAAGAGGTAGTGGTTCACGCAAAGGCTGAGGCAGGAGGATTGTGAGTTTGACACAATGCAGCTCTGTCTGAAAAACAAACTAACAAATGAAAAAGATTCAAAATAAAACAGAAATATGTTAAGAGACTCAGTGTGTAGCAGCTATTGGTTTGGGGGCTTGGGATCCTGGAAGACACCATCAGGGGACATTTCGCTAGAGCCATGTAAAGATTTTAAGTAAAAACAGACAGAAGCCTGTATGCATTCTGACAAATGCAGAAATTAGAAACACACACACACAGTTCAATATTTTCACAAATGGGGCACACCTGTGCAACCAGCATCCCCATGAAGAACATTATCAACAGGGTCAGGAATTGGGTGTGGCAAGACAAGCCCTCCCCTCCTAAGTAAAGTTCAAGGCAGGGATGGGCAAGGATGCCCCAAAACCCAGTTGTGCTGGCAATAAAATCCAGGCTTGGCAAACACTCTACCACTGAGGTGCAGTCCCAGTTCTTAATGTCATATTTTTGAGAAATCAAAACTAATATATAAAAAAAGAAAAATCCATGATGACAAAGTATCAAAATTTTCAATAAAGATGGGATTAGTTACTGCGAGATGCTGAGTCATATGAAAGCTTGGGGCAAAGAGAAAAACACCAGGACTGCTGATTTGTTCTCCAGCTGCCTCACCCTGATTACCCAGCAGCCCCCCTCACAGCGGAGCCCCTCCCTTCCAGACAGAACTGTTCTCCAGGCTTCTGAGCTCACGAATGGTTTGCATGTTATGTGCCTGTACGCACACACTTTTGCATATGGCCCTTCATGTGATGCCTGTGAGAATCAGCCATGTTGTCATATGCCATGGAAATATGCTTAAAGCAGGGAGTGACGTTTTTTTTGAGAGACAAAGGTCCATGGCAAGTGGGAAGATGCCTGAGAAACGGCTCTGATAGGAAGGGTAGGAGTGGAGAGGAAGTGAGGGAGGCCGGTAGTCTTTCGGAAGGACAGAAGCCACAGAATTGGCTGGACCAGGTAATCAGGGTGAGGATTTGGAAGTACCGTCTTTGGGGTACTTGGAGGACAGAGGGTGCAGCAATGAGTCTAGATTTAAGCATGGTGAGTGTGCGCACCTGTGGGACACCCAGAACACTGTCCTGGAGGCAGCTAGAGAGCTGATTCTAGAGCTCAGCAGTCAGTGGAGGAGGGATAGTTCCTTCAGCACTCCCCACATCAATGAATAGAGGGGCACACAAAAGGATAAGGAAGGGATGACCAATGAGCTGGGAGCAGGTGGTTGGAGCAGGTGTGCAAATCAGAATGAAATATTAAACACACAGAAGTGCCCTGCTTGGCCCAGCATGCCCTCGAAGAGCCCTATACCATGTTTACCTCCAGCACAGGAGGATTTGAGTTGCAAAACAGCCTTCCGACTAGGGGATCCCCATCCCAGGCCCTGCCTGTGCCCCTTGCATCAGCTGCCACTGATTCAGCAAAGCCTTTTCGCCCTACCAGGGACACTTGCCTTTAAAGGCAACGGAGCCTTTTCCGGGCTGTCTTACTCACTCTTACTCGGTTGCCGCAAGGACCCGCCCCACAAAGCACCGCCCCATTTCTAAGGCTCCCGGCCCACAGGCGTGCTGGCAGACACGCACCAGGCAGGCACCCGCCCGCACCATCCTGTGCACCTGGCACCTTCCCGCCAGTCCCGGGAGCTCTTTTTCTTCCAGACTGCCTGATGCTGGAGCAGTTTGGAAGGAACCCAGAAAAGGCTGCGTTCCTTTAAGGGCTGAAGTCAGCCTCCAGGGAACAAAGCTGCCAGTGTAGGCACAGAGAGTCTCCCCAGGTTGGAGGGGTGGGGGAGGCGCTGCGGGACCCCACCTCCTTCTCACAGCCCCTTTAGGAGCCTCAGGGGAGGGTTTGGGGATGCCGAGATGTCAACGGGTTCTTTCTCTCTGAAACCCTCTGTGGCTCCCCACTGTCCACCCAATAATTAAAGCTCTAGCCTCTACCTAGATGGCATCTAGGGGTCTTTGCAACTACTTCTTCAGCCTCTTCTCCCTGCCCACCCCACCCCCCAATTCCTAGGTGCCAATCACACTACCAGGAGCCACTTCTGACTTCTGCCCACATCCCTCCCTCTGTGGCACACTTTTCTAGCTAAGGCTTTACATCTCATGGGCTTTTTCTGGTGCTCTCTCCCTAGATGGGGTTAAATTCTGTTTCCAAGGACTCGGTCTCCAAGATAATAGTCCACCTAAGAATCTAACCTCTGATCCAGTGTCCATAGCTCCTAGTGAATTTGCCTCTCAACAGTAGCCTCCAGGGGCCATAAAACATTTACAGAGGAGGACAGAGAAGTGGAATTCCAAGCAGACAATGGGATCTGTGTCTGGGCAGGTATGGGGGAATGAGGAAAAGAAAAGCTGCTTTCCTGGCTACTCTGCTTTTCCTTGAGTGCCACGGGACCACGGGACTGGGCTGAAATGCTGACACCAACAATTAGTGCAGTTTGAGTAGGGTCTGGTAGCTCAAGCTTTTAATCCCAGTACTTGGTAGGCAAGTGGATCTCTGTGAATTTGAAGCCATTCTGGTCTCCATAGTGAGTTCCAGGACAGCCAGTGCTCTGTCTCAAAACAAACAAACAAACAAAAAAAAAACCAAAAGAATTACTGCAACTGCTTTGACAGACCCTTATCCACCCCGGAGGAGACTGTTAGGCCCATCTTAGAAATGTGGGTTTTGAAGCTGAGGAAAGAAGAGATGTGCTCAGAGGCTGGCAAGTAAATTGTAGAGCTGAAACTTGTGGTTCAGGGTACTGTCTAGAGTGAGACTGTCTTTCTGAAATCATTCTGTCTGCTGCCTTTGTACCTGCTCTTCCCCAAGAATGGCCTTCCCATCTAGCCACCTACTGAACTATTCCACCTTCCAAACCCTGTTCTACATCACCTCCCCCTTCCCAAAGAACTACTTCCTTCCCACCCCCCAGTCTCTCTGGAGACTTACCCTGTATTCTCCCTTAGCAATGTTTTACATTGCCCTTCTCGCTGTCCCTCCAGCTTGGGGACTCTCTGAAGCTAGCAATAGGTTCTCATGCCTCTGTCCCTGGGAAATTGACTAGCACAGGACCATCGCAGAGGAAAAAAAGGTGGCTGATTGATGAGTGTGACTTGTTGGCTATGAGATAGACACGTGCTTTTATGATGGGTGAGGTGGAGTTTGTGAACTGGTGCCCTAAGGAAAGGCCGGGATGACCAGGCTTGGGCCTTGCTCCAGCCCTGACATCAGATGTACTAAGGCAAAGTAACAGGGTCCAGAATTGGAGGAAACAAGAGCAGAGCAGGCCTTGCAGACAGCAGGGGAAGAGAGAGGGTGAGGTAGTGTGTAAAGTGAGAGGAGGTAGGAGACCCCAGACTTACTAGGCCCACAAGCTTTCCCTTTCAGAGACCCATGCCCAACCAGGGTGCCCCCTAGGCCAGCAACTGGCACACAGCTCAGCTTTCTGTCTCTAACAGAAACTAACTTCTCCCAGATCCCTCCCTCAGCTGAACCTAGATGGGATACTGGGACTGGAGGGCCTTCCCTTCATGGCCTCTACATAAAA